>CM053788.1:443597266-443784766 GCA_028749045.1 Cupressus sempervirens
TCCAAGATTCATTTTTTCTATTAAATGACTAAAGGATTGTCTAATGTTTTTATCTTTTTGTGGTTCCCTTCTATAGTTTCTTGGGTTTTATAGGTCAAGGTTGATAGCGAGAGCCTACAATAAAAAATTCTATCTTTGGATCAATTTTTGGTAATTTATATTTTTTTCATGTTTTTCATTGAAAAAATCATTTTGGGAGAAAATAAAAGAATTAGATGATGATTTTTTTTGCAGGCTATTGTTGTTGTCTATAGCCTACGATAAAAAAATCCAAAATTTTTGGATCAATTTTATTTTTTTTTTATAATAATTTTTTAATAAAAAATATTTTATGAGAAAATAAAATAATTGGATAATGAATTTTTTTTGTAGGTTGTTGATGTTAGTAGCTTATAGTAAAAATTTCAAAATGTTTTGGATTAATTTGCAATAATTTATTATTTTTTATGATTTTTCATTTAAAAAATTATTTTTTGAGAAAATAAAAGAATTGGATGATGATTTTTTTTGTAGGTTTCTATTGATTTTTCAAGCCTATAGTAAAAGATTTAAAAACATTTGATCAATTTATAATAATTTATATTTTCTGCGTGATTTCCATTAAAAATTTACTTTGGGAGATAATAAAATAATTGAATCATGAAATTTTTTGGAAGGTTGATATTGATGTTAGAAGCCTATAGTAAAAATATCATATTTTAAATATCAATTTATGTCAATTTATAGTTTTCCATAATTTTTTAAAAATATATATTGGGAAAAATTTAACAAATTGGATAACAAATTGTGTTTTACAAGTTGATGTTGATATTGGCAGCATATAGTAAAAGATTCAGATTTTCTGGATGAATATTTTGTAATTAAAAGAATTCTTTTGGGAGAAAATTAAGGCATTATCTAATTTTTTTGCAGGTTGGTGATGTTGTTAGGAGGCTGCAAACAAAAAAAGATTTAAACAAAGATTTGGGAATTAAGTTTATAAATCTTAAAATTTAACTCACATTGCATTTTGGGCACTAACAAGAACAATGCATGCACTCACATACACACAATCTTGAACCATTGAGGGAATGAACCAAACAATGAATTTCTCAATTTTGGTCTAGAATGAAATCACACAATCTTGAATGCATAAAGTTTCAAAGAACATTGCAAATTCCACACCTTAATTTGGGCTTTATAATGAATGCACAATTCTTTAATGACTAAGGTTAACATGCTCTTATTCCCTTCTCTTTCCAAATTTTATGGTTTGATTTATTAAGTTGACCCTTGTGAACAACTTATTAAGTTGAAGATCGATTTATTAAGTTAACCACATGCATTTTCAAGTTGGAAAAATGAATATTGCATCTTAATCACATGTATCTTCAGTCATAGATAGCCAACATTAAAATTTCAATTTGGAAACAACAAACCTTTTGGTGTGTTTCTAGGAGTTTTTCTACCACAACACTTCCATGGGTTCATTTTATTTCTTGCATATTAGAATCTAGTTGACTAAGTGATTTGTGTACCAAAATTTTGTTAGCAAGATCATCTATAACAACCCTAAGAGCACTTCTAGATAGGCATGTCCATTGGGAATCATCACCCCATTAGAGAATAACCTCACATTGCTAAATTCATCAGTCAGTATAAAAGCAAGGAATTGAAAAAAAAAATCTCACTTTATATCCATGCAAGTTCGAGTGATGTGTTTTCGATGGTAGTGTGAGGTAGGAAAACTTTCCTACAATTTTAGCATGGTTAGAATAGACTCTTAAGTGGGTCATGTGCATAAAAACCATTTGGGAGAACTCCATAGATCTAATTATAAACCAACTTAGTAGCTACCATTTTAGCCATATTTTGAAAATCCAATTTGACCCTCTATATAATGTGTTTCTAAAGTTCTTGCATTGTGATTCAACCTCGTGAAAACATTTGTTGAACATATACAATTCTTAGTTCTATTTTCTAAGATCTTTCTCCAAAAGAGACCACTTGCTTGTCTCTCTCAAAGTTTCCATGTCATTTAAGGGACTATTTTTTCACATATATTATTTAGTGTTGATAAATATATCTTTGAATACCAAAAGGTTGTTAGCAAGTTCATTTGCAACAACCCTAGGATTTTTTTGCTCATAATATTAGTCAAATCATAGCATTGTTTTATCTGTTTGAGAGATTACTTATTCTATTTATTATTTAATTATTTACATGTGCATAGAGAAAATTGAGTCCCCATGTCTACCCAATTGAAGCCCAAGTCTACAAAATTCAAGGGCAAACCATCCTTAGCATATAGAGAAAAGAGACAAAATGTCAAAAACTAGCACCCTAAAATCTTGGACTTGAAAAGGAACTACAAATTGAGAAAGGAGTCAAAACAACATTACAATCTAAGTGGGATAATAAATTCAATAATCTAATCCTTGGGAAATGAGTAAACCACAAGCTTTTTGATCATTCATCCATCAACCATCATGATTCCTTTTAGCCTCATCACACATCCTATACTTTTACTCAAGTCTTTATCATTAAGTATTGAAAGGTTGTTAGCCAGTCCATTCGCAACAACCCTAGGAATTTTTTCCAAAGAAACTGATTATCCAACTAAAGCTAACATATACTTATCATAATCACTACCTAATCTAAAAGTTGAGTCCTTATGCAAAAATTATCCAAACCCAAGTTCAAAAAGATTAGGCTTCATTCCTGAGTGTACAAAGATATAGAAGTTAAATACATAAAAGAAGCACCTAATCCAATAATTTCCCAATTAGACTGAATTAGGAGAGTGGGCATTGATATTTCATTACAAGTAGAATGGGAATGCAAGATTGATAGATTGGGAGCCCACCCTAGAGTTAATTATGCCCTTATCAAGATAACCACTTACAACTCAACCTAGAGTCCTTTCTTAGATCCATTATATAGCTTATCCTCTTCAACATTTTTAGTTTCATCATCCCTTAGAAGCACATCCAAAATCTTCACCCAATTACATCTAGATCCACATCCTCTACTACATCTTTTCATTGGTATCATCATCCTAGTAGCCACATATCTTATATCTCACATCCACATAACACTATGACTATCCCTTAGCTAACACACTTGTCCAAGATAATTTATCTTGTCATTTGTGTCTCTCATTACCTTGATCAAAATTTTGGGCTCCATACTTGATTATCTACTACCATCCTATAGCTCCCACAGAGATCACATTATATCCCTTCTTTGATACCAAGATAATCCTCATGGTCTTATAGGAATCACATCATTAGACTAACCCTCCACTATCAAACTATCTTTTAGCATTGGTTACCACCTTTGGCTCCTTAGGAAATATGTGCATCTTAAAAGTATCATAGCCTTTGTCTCAAAAATTGCATCCTCTATCACTGTCTTTGCATTCTATGTCTAGGTCATAGGATCATTTCATGCCACCAACCACACATCTCAATAAAAGGAAGAAAATGGAAATTTCTACATATCATCCCAACACAAGAACTAACACCCATCTCAATCCTAAAAAAACAACAAATATCCAAAACCCAACATCTCAAAATCTAGAACCCAACACTAAAACATCATCACTTTACAATATATTGATTCTTCCATAAATTCATTTATGGGTTACACTAAGAGTGCAATATTCATTAGTTCCATCATTACAAATTATAAAGATAGATCAAGTGATGCAAGAGCATCCTGGGTGAAAGGGCAATCTTGCATCACCCAAAAATATTTTATTTTCAATCTTTTCTATTTTAATAAGGACTAGTAGATAGGGTGTTACTATTTATGGGAACTTGTTATTTTTAGTAAGTTTTTCATATGAGCTTAGAATGTTCTCATTTTCTACAAGAAGGTTCATTTTAGAGATATAAGCCTACCATAAAAATCTCATTGCTCTAGCTTAAGTATCAGAGAAGTTATTGCAGATTTTTGGTGGAAAATTTTGTAGAAAAATCTTCAAGTTCATCCTTGGAGGCCTTAGAGTTCCCGGATGAGGTCCAAAAACTTGACAAAAGGGCACTTGCACTATTTTGAGTTTATAGATCAGAAGCCAGCATTTCCAAAAAGTGGATATAATAGCCAATTGGAGAAACAATTCATGAGTTATGGCCTTCAAAAGTTGGGCTACCAAAATTTCTAAAATGTATTTGACCGACTGTATGTGTATTGTTAGGATCTTTTGGCCCTAGGTATTAAGTTTGAGCATCTAGAACCTTCCCGGGTGACATAAAACTGCCTATTTAAGAAAGGCCCAAACATTGTCTAGGACAGCTTTGGGTGATAGTTCGCAGCACTATCTTGCAGATTACTATAATGAAGGCACCCATTTGGGTTAGCATATTGTAATTGAGAATTTTGTAACTCTGCATTTATGGCAATAATAAGAAGTCCATATTTTGTTCTCGCATTTTTTTTTGTTTCTTTGTTCTCATTATGAGTTTATGGTATTAAGGGGAGTCCCCTGCATCAAGTGGTATCAGAGCTAAAGTTCTTGAGTGAGTAGACAGGTCACTAATTGTAAGGCAATTTGCACTAGGACCGTGGTTTGGGTTGAGCATGTAGATAGATCATCGATTGTGAGACAATTTGCACTAGGGTTTCAATAGAAGTACAAAAATGCCTCCATGAAGAGAGTGTGGCAGAAGAGTTGTAGGTGTTACACCTAAGGGTTTCCAAGCTCTCCAAAGGAAAATGCAAGCATTAGAAGATCAAATGCAAAGAAGAATAAATCTTTCTATAAGAGATGAAAGTGAGGATGAAGACAAAGTAGAAGAAAATGTCAAAGCAAAGGCGGTTCTAAATCTAGAGGAAGAGAGGCTTTTTAGGGCTAGCTCTAAGATTGGAAAAAGACCTAAGTTTGAGGTTCCCACATTTTCAAGAAATCTTAACCTAGAAGAGCTAATCAATTGGATCAATGAACTAGAGGAGTACTTTGAGTATGAAGATATTGAGGATTCAGATGGGGTCAAGTTTGTGAAGCCAAAACTGAATGGACATGCAAAGATTTGGTGGCAAGAGGTTCAGTTGGAGTGAAATTGAAAGGGAAAGGAAAAAATCACTAGATGGGATCAGATGATAGCTAAAATGAAGCAACAATTCATTCCTATGGATTATGAGCTTGATCTGTTAAAGAAGATGCAAGGAATGAAGCAAGTGAGAAAATCTGTTCAAGAGTATACCAAAGAATTCTACCAAGTTCTCATTAGAACTAGCCATGCAGAAGCTAATTAGGAGAAAGTTGATTTTTATCTTAATAGATTAAGGCCAAGCATTCAAGATGAGCTAAGTCTAGTTTGAATGAGTACTATTGAGGAGGCATACCAGTTTTCCCTAAGAGTTGAGGAGAAACTAAGCAAGAAGTTTGACAATAAGAATAGTAGAAGAGGTCATGGTGGAAGATCTAGTGGACGATCTTATGGAGGTCATAATGATGAGGCTAGAAGTAGCAACTAGAACAAGGGGAAACAACTCCAATCATTTCCATGATTAGAACAATAGAGATCAGAGAGGAAAAGGCAAATGACAAGGATTTGGAAGAGGAGGCTTTTGTGGAAAATGTTTTCACTGTGGACAAGAAGGGCATAGAACATTTGAATGTACCTAGCACCAAGGAAGATAGATTAAATAATAGAAGGTTAGGCAAGAGTTGTACATGTTGATGAAGATTCTAGATCCTCATATTTTGAAGATGCTAAGAGAGGAGAAGTACTAGTTAAAAAAAGAGTCCTACTGAGTGGTGAGAATGAACCTGATCAAATAAGGAGTTTGTTTCACACAAGGTGCAGATGTGAACATAGGTGTTGTGATATGATCATTGATGGTAGAAGTACTAAAAATCTAGTGTTAGAAATGATGGTCACTAAGTTGAAGCTAAAGAGATAGAAACACTCACATCCATACCATATTTCTTGGGTGCAAGATGACCACAAGGTTATGGTCAATGAGCAGTACTCAATGGAGTTCAAGATTGGGAGCTACTAGGATGAGGTACTATGCGATATCATACCTATGGACATATGTCATATGTTGTTGGGTAGGCTGTGGTAGTTTGGAAAGCATGTTGCACATGATGGGCGAGAAAATACCTACACTCTACCTAAGGATGGAGTGAAACATAAGTTGAAGTCGTTGAAGGATAAAGAAGAAAAGGTATGTAGTGATGCCAAAATATGTTTCGTTGATGGAAAAGAGTTTCTTAAAGGTATGAAACATGAGCATATGTGTTTTTCTACAATTCCTAAAGATAGTAAAGAAGAAGTAGAGGAGGTACATGTAGAAGTTGTAGTATATTGGAAGATTTTTTTGATATTATATCAGATAATGTACCTGATGGATTGCCCCCAATGAGGAAGATCGGTCACCAGATGGATTTGGTTCCAGCAACCAGTTTACCAAACAAGGCAATGCACAAAATGACACCAGTAGAAAGTGAAGAGTTGAACAGGAAAGTTCATGAGTTATTGCAGAAGGGGTTGATTCAAGAGAGTTTGAGTCCATGTGCTATACCAGCAGTGTTAGTACCAAAGAAGAATGGAGAATGGAGGATGTGCACAGATTCTTGTGCTATCAACAAGATCACCATCAAATATAGATTTCCTTTGCTAAGGATGGATGATATTATGGATTGTTTGAGTGGAGCTCAATATTTCACAAAGATAGATCTAAAGAGTGGGTACCATAAAATTTGTATTAGAGAAGGTGATGACTGGAAGACTACTTTAAAGACAAGGGATAGACTGTATGAATGGTTAGTCATACCTTTTGGGCTAACCAATACACCGAACACTTTCATGAGACTCATGACTGAGGTATTGAAGGAGTTTTTAGGTAAGTTTTTCATTGTTCATTTAGATGATATATTGATCTTTAGTAAGACATTGGAGGAGCATTTGATTCATATTTGCAAGGTGTTTGAAAAGTTGAGGGAAGGAAAGTTGTTGATAAACCTGAAGAAGTGCAGTTTTGTAAAGGAGTTGTTGTACTTGGGATTTGTAGTCTCAAAAGAAGGTTTTAAAATGGACCCAAAGAAAGTGAAGGCTATCCTTGAATGGCCTACTCCAAGGAGTGTGATAGAGGTAAGATATTTTCATGGACTAGCTACATTTTATAGAAAGTTCATAAGAAGTTTTAGCAGTATTTGTGTACCCTTGACTGAAACAATGAGAGGAGATAGGAAAGAGTTTAAGTGGACTATAGGAGCATATAAGAGTTTCAATATGTTGAAACAAAAAGTTATTGAGCAACCTATTTTAGTACTTCCTAATTTTAACAAGGTATTTCAAGTAGATTGTGATGCTAGTGGTATTACAATAGGAGCTATTATGAGCCAGGAAGGTAGACTAGTAGCTTATTTCAGCAAGAAGTTGAATGATGCAAAAATAAAATATTTTATTTATGATTATGAATTTTATGCTATAGTTCAAGCATTAAAGAAGTGGAGACACTATCTTCTTCCCAAGGAGTTTGTTTTGTATACTGATCATCAAGCTTTGCAATATTTAAATAGTCAAGGAAAATTGAACCAAAGGCATTTAAAGTGGGTTGAGTTTTTGCAGAGTTATACATTTGTTTTGAAACACAGAAGTGGGAAGTCTAACAAAGTTGGAGATGCTCTTAGTAGAAGACAAATTTTGCTAACAAAAATGCAAATAGAGGTGGTTGGGTTCAAGGAACTTAATACATTGTATCCAAATGATCCTGATTTTGGTGAAGCATGGAAGGCTTGTATAGAACCTGTTACACTTGACAGGACAAAGTGGTTGGATTTTATGATCCAAAATAATATCTTGTTCAAAGGAAGCTAGTTGTGCATTCCAAGAAGTTCAATAAGAGAGAACCTCATCAAGGAGAAGCATAGTGGAGGATTGGCTAGACATTTTGGTAGGGATAAAAATATAGCTTCAGTTGATAAAAATTATTACTAGCCATAGTTACAGAAAGATGTGATAAAGTTTGTACAAAGTTGTCGAGTATGTTAGATAGTGAAAGGAGTGAAGTAGATTATAGGGTTGTATCAGCCATTACCTATATCAAAGAAGTCATGGGAGGATGTTAGCATGGATTTTGTTCTTGGATTATCGAGGACATAGTGTAGGCATGATTCTATTTTTGTGGTGGTTGACAGGTTTTCAAAGATGGCACATTTTATTCCTTCCAAGAAGACTAGTGATGTTGTTTATGTAGCAGAGTTGTTTTTCAAAGAAGTGGTGAGATTACATGGTCTGCCAAAGAGTATAGTTTCAGATCGAGATACCAAATTTTTTGGGTATTTCTAGCATGCATTGTGGTAGAAGTTAAAGATAGATTTGAAGTTCAGTTCATCACATCATCCACAGGCTAATGGATAAATAGAAGTTGTGAATCACAATTTGGGAAACTTGCTAAGATGCTTGGTTAGAGATGAACCAAATGGATGGGATATGATTTTACCATAGGTGGAATTTGCATATAATAATTATGTCAATAGGAGTACTAATAAATCACAATTCCAAATTGTATATGGGAGTAGTCCTAGAAATGTTTCTGAATTGAGGAAGTTGGATAAGGAAGAGATAAGTAGTGCTAAAGGAGAAAATTTTGCTGAACATTTGAAAAACATCCATGAGGAGGTTAGGAAGCACATCATAAAGATGAATAAACAATATATGGCTAAGGTAGATGTGAAAAGGAGACATAAGGAATTTTAGATTGGAGATAAATTCATGGTTCATTTGAGAAAGGAACATTTTCTAGTAGGTACATATAATAAGTTGAAGATGAAGAGGCATGATTCTGGCAATGCATATGAAGTGGAGTTGCCTACTAAATTGAATATTTCACCTATATTTAATATTTTAGATTTGATAGAGTATTATGAAGGAGGTGATGGAGAGGAAGTTGTAGAACCACAGTGGAGCATTCTAGCAACTAGTTTGACTACCAAGGACATTGAGGAGATACTAGACAGTCATATTGGAAAAAGTATCAAAAACAAAACTTATGAGAATATCTAGTCAAATGGAAAGGGAGACTAGTTGAGGATTTATCATGGCTAGCAAAGGAGGAGGTCAACCGTCTTGGTTTTCCTTTGAACACCTGAGACATGATAGGGTCACTTCTCAAATAACCTTGGGTATCTGATGCAAGAGCATCTTGGGTGTAAGGGCAATCTTGCATCACCCAAAAATATTTTATTATCAGTCTTTTCTATTTTAATAAGGACTAGTAGATAGGGTGGTTACTATTTTTGAGAACTTGCTATTTTTAGTAAGCTTGTCATACAAGCTCAAAATGTTCTCATTTTCTATAAGAAGGTTTATTTTAGAGATATAAGCCTACCATAAAAATCTCATTGCTCCAGCTTAAGTATCATAGAAGTTATTATATATTTTTGGTGGAAAATTTTGTAGAAAAATCTTCAAGCTCATTTTTGGAGGCCTTAGAGTGCATAGATGAGGTCCAAAAACTCGATGGAAGGGTGCTTACACAATTCCAAGCCTCTAGATTAGGAGCTGGCATTTCTGAAAAGTGGTTATAATAGTCAATCAAAGCAATAGTTTGTGAGTTATGGCCTTCAAAAGTTGGGCTACCGAAATTTCTAAAATAATTTTTCAAAAATGTATTTGGCCGACTCTATGTGTATTGTTAGGGTCTATCAGCCCTAGGTATTAAGTTTGAGCATCTAGAACCTTCCTGGGCGGCATAAAACTACCTATTTAAGAAAGGCCCAAACATTGTCTAAGATAGCTTTGGATGATAGTTTACAGCACTATCTTGTAGATTATTGTAATGAAGGTGCCCATTTGGGTTAGCATATTGTAATTGAGAATTTTGTAACTCCACATTTGTGGTGGTAATGAGAAGCCCATATTTTGTTCTCACATTTTCCATTATTTCTTTGTTTCTATTATGGGTTTATGGTATTAAGGGGAGTCCCCTATATCATCAAGGCAAGTTTTCAAAGAGAATATATTGGAATTTTCTACTTTGGGTGAATGCCACCATCTAGCACTATCATAGATCCCACTCCATTCTACTCCAATGATTATGAGATTCTTGTTGACCATGATTCATATGTTGAAAGCCTTAGAAATCCTACTTCACACATCCTCAAAATTCCAAATATTCCTCCAAATTACCCATTATTCCTTCATGAATACCCACCATTACTTTTTATCCTACCATTGACAAGGGAAATATATTTTCCCATCCATCTACATCTCCTTCCTATATTGCACTTGTGTATCCCTGGTATACATCATTCATGTCTCCATCTTCCTCCATAGTCATATCCCTCCACCTTTCCATAGAATTTCTACTAACTATATCTCTAGTCTAAATCCACCACCTTCATATCCTCCAACCCATTTTCCAAATCCTCAACTCAATCATAGTTATTTAATGCATCAACCTAACTTGCCTACTCTTTCCAATCCATTTCCATTGACTCTATCCTTCACAAGTCCTCCATCTTGTATTAGTATACCATATTCCATTCCATTCTATGTCACTAAAAATCGTCTTCTAGAAACAACCTACACCCCTCAATCCACTTCATATTCCATACCCAAATTTATTACACCTCCTCCACTAGAAATAAAAATGTGCATCACTAATAACCTAGTAATGCCTCCTCTCGAGGGTGGCAAACCATTACACCACCACAACACCAAGAAAAAAGGACAACCCCTTATATTCACTATCTAGCCATGTCATCTCATATATCCATTTTTAAACCTCCACTCATTTATCCAAGCCTTCAAAATGCCACCCCATCTTTATATAGCTTTCCACCATCTACTTCTACCAATCCTCCACCTCAAAATAAAACACCCAAGTCCCCAAGGAATCTAATAGAGATTGCATCTCCTAAGTTTTATGAGTCATGCCATCTAATTCTATCACATGAAGTTAGTGATAAATCCTTTGCATCTCTCACACCCATCATTCCTCTGCCATCTCCCCTAGCTATCATCCCCATTTCATCCACCCCACTTATAGATCTCCATCCATCTCCTACCATCATTAATGAAACACTACCATCCATTGAATCCCTCCAATTCCTATCCATGTCTCCTCCTCCTAACATTATTCAAAACCCAATGAGTTCATCCTCCATCAACCCATTCCCATTGAAGAAACTCTCATCATCTCATTAACCTCATCTAAAGAGTCCACTCATGCACATCCTATCACACCATCAACTCCCAACCAATCATGTCAAGATCTTCTCCAAAATCATGTTCAAATATCCATTGGCATAAATTACAATCCTACCATTCTACATAATCCATCTCAAGATCCTCCCATCCCATTTATTCCCCTACATGATCCATTTTTACCATCCAATCCATCTAAAGAGGTCACCATCTCTTCCATATCAAGATCCTACTCATTCATCCATCCAAGTCAAGGTCCATTTCCATCTACCTATTCAAATAAAGATAATCAAGCTCCATCCTATCTTCTTCATGATCCTACATCTCTTATAATCCATGGTAATACATCTACAAAAGAAGAAATAACCGTCATACCCAAAACTTCTACTCCTTGACCTACTAATGGGCTCACATCTTATGTTCCAAATAATGAACATCATATTGAAAAAAAAAAAAGGTTTATCTCTAAATGTTGGTATCCTTCAATCCCTTCATGGTCCCAAGTCCTTCCATCTTTACCCCAAAGTTCCCATCCATCTTATTCAACATCTATTTTAGGCCCTTATCCTACGACTTCTTTCCATCCCTCCATTTTGAGTCACTATATCCCTTATCTAAATCCTCACCCTTTACATCCATTTTGGGTCCTTATATACCTAATCCAAATCCTTTATCCCCTCCATCTATTTTGGGTCCTACTCCTTCCCTACTTCCATATGTTTTAGATCCTTATCCTTCATTCCTTCCATCCATATTGGGAAATTTCATGCATCCATATCTTGTAGTCCAATCCATCACTCCATCCCCTCAAATCCACAAGCTAGATTATAAAAGGGACACATCCTTGAATTCCTTCCAATCTCTACCATTCCATCCATATCCTCCATGCTCTTGTTCCCATACCATGGCTAATGGAATAAAGTTGGATGCCAAAATTTAAAAGGCATAAATCCAAAAATCCAAGCATAAAAATGTCCCATCTAAAAGACATGTTCAAGAAAAGAAACCTATGTTCCAAAAGAAAGAAAAAATTAAAGGCCACAAATGCCCAAAATGAAAAAGTCAAAAATCATGTGGATACCTGAGATACTCATACAAGAAATGCATCTCAAAGAAAAATCTCAATTGGCATCCATTTTTGCTTCTCAAAAAGCCTCATTTGTTCTTAGTTAATCAAAATCTCCACCTACACATCCTCCATCCCCCCAATTCAATCATAGTCCTTATGCTTCTTATCCTACATTGCCATCCTCCTACTCTATTTTCTCATTAATGTTGTTCAACATCATCTTCCACTACTTCATCACCCTTAAAGGTTTGCTCCAATGATGATATTTCTAATTCCCTCATCCATTTATCCACAAGCCTTATGTCTACCCATTCATTATTTTCCAACTCCCACCCACCATTCCACTCATTTAATCCAATATTTTTCACACTTCCTTATCCACCCATCCTACCAACATCTATGAGTAAAATCAAACAATAAATAATAATATTATTATTAAAAATATCCAATGGTGAAAAATTTCCAAAAAAGTGCCTTGGATAAGTACCATGATGAAAACTTGCCAAACAAGCATCATGTGTAATCCTTCCACCCAAATGCTTTGCACACTTGGGGCCAAGTTCTTCTATGCACCATACCCATCCCATTTCCTATGATACCCACCACATCTTATCCATTTCACCTCCTACATCATCTAGATCTTAATAAAAAAATAGAGGCCACCACTATACATACATTCTTTTGGTCACCTTTTGACACTCATTCTCCCATCATAATTTGCATCCACCTATCCTTTATGCACTTGTTCTTCCTTCCATATAATCCATCCTCTTCCTTTACTATAGCTTCATCCACCCATATTATTTATCCTCTATCTACCTCCCCCATCTTTTTATTGTCCTATCTTACATCCTATCATAACCCTCTTAAATTCTCCTCATACATGACATATTATAACTGGGGGTATTCTATTCCTTGGAGACCCTATCCTACCCACCTTCCATCTCCATATTGTTGTTTTATTTCCATATTCATCTTCCAATACCTATCTTCCCACATTCCATCTCCCTATTCTTGTTCTATTTCCATCTTCATCTTCTAATCCCTATCTTCCCACATTCCTATATCCCAATCTTCCTATTCATCATAATTTTTTCTCCCATACTTGTTCCTCATTATATCTCCTCCATATTTTCATGACCTAACATATCCCTTTTCATTTATATCTAGCTCTATGTTATCCCCATACAACCCAATTCCATCCATTCATATCCTAAAGCTCCTAGAAATATGCTATCACATTCCCTATCTCATTCTTCCCCTCTAGCTATCTAAAATTGTGCATCAATAAACCCATCCATTCACACCCTTAGTCTTGTTTCTATCCTTATTTAAATCCTTGATCAAAATTCATTCATCATCATTGGGATGCATCCTTCCCAATCCTTGCCTTAATTTGAGGTATATAATTACCATTAACCACATCACCCTATCTATCATTAGTCCATCTTGGCTTTTTAACTTGACTAGGACACCATAATCCATTTCTTTGCACCATGAGAAATCTATCCCATTCAACCTTCCAATCCTATAAATAACTCTTGTACAATATCCTAGTTAGTTCTATTGTACATACCATCCTCAATTAGTCATTTCCATTTGGCATTCATTAGTCATCTATTGTTTTTCCTTAGTCATCAATTTATTTCTCTTCAACTAATACTATTGTTGGAAATATTTAGGATAAGACAGGTTACTGAGAGGGGAGGGGTGAATTAGTAACTTATAAAACTTTCAAACAATTCAGCATTTTAATCATTCATGATTTATTCATCTAATCTACTGCATGACTGAAAGAACAAACATTCATTGCCCATGTACACAGAGATTTGGTGACCTAGAAACCTTCCAAATAGAAAGTAAAACTGGGGTGGGGATGATGCCCACAAAACTTCAATACTGCAATATAAATTTGGCTTGTTAAGGCTTACAATGATCACTTCTTGTGATTTTCCCTATTAGGAGCAAGTAGGACTGCTAGATCCACCTTGTTAGAGGATTTACAAACATACAGTAAAGTATGCACTCTGTTAGGAGATTTACAAAAAGACTATTAAGTCTACCCTATTAAAGGATTTATAAACTAATTTACCTATTAGGATGAAGCAGTGGATTTGTTTACAATTGTTTGCTGATAAGATCCTTTTTGCATTGATCACCTGATGTGATAGATATAACTTTTCTGCTCCTATGTTGACCTTGCTAAATCCCTTTTATTTTGCTGCTAATTTGCAATTCTTTCTTTTCATGCAAACATCAATCTCTTCCTTTTTATATATTTTTCACACCCCTCATATATCATACTACAAATGATATCATATATTAAATATATACCATTTCATTATTTAAAACTACAAGGTTGGCCAAAACATAAGTGAACAAAACATTATTGAGTCAGCCAGATAGTAGAAAACTCGAGTTCCTCAAGCTGACTCAATGACCTTCTGATACTCGACATCCACTACATTACTTGGCATTGTCATGCACTTGGTAGAAGTAGAGGCTTGATTCATACTAACCACAAAACACTTCTTGGAACTCAGTAACCATTGGTGACTTGGTAGATATAGTGTCACTCGGTAGAAACTAACTTCTTCGTTTACCTTGCTTTGGTCGGTGAACACTGAGTTATTCATTTACCTTGCTTTGCTTGGTGAACACTAAGTTCTTCATTTACCTTGCTTTTCTCAGTGAACAATGAGTTCTTCATTTACCTTGCTTTGCTCGGTGAACACTGAGTTCTTCATTTACCTTTCTTTTCTTGGTGAACATTGCATTCTTCATTTACCTTTCTTTGCTTGGTGAACATTGCTGAACTTCTCATTCACTTGGTATCCTGTGAAATGCTCGGTGAGAATTGTTTACCTACTGAACTTATAAGGTAACCACTAAATGCTTGGTATACACTGTAGACTAAGTGATGAGCTAGATAAGCATTTAGAATTGAATAAGTGTTTGCACTAATGACAAATATATCATAATTCAACAATCTCCCACTTTGGAATTAGTGACAAAAAAACTTATGAGCCAAAACTTATGTGCAAACTTTGACATATTGATTTACATATATCTCCCCCATACAATATGCACAGAGTATTTACAAATATCTCTATCTTTACCTCTTATCTCTTTTCTCTATCTCTTCTTTGGTACTCTATCCCCCCCTTTTTGACAATAATGCCAAAATAAACAATATGTATTTACATAGAAACACCAAAATGAGAGATAAACTCAGAATGTACCTTGAGAATAAGAGCCAAAGTCTTATCCCAATTTTCTTGCAAAATTTTGTAGGTGGAGAGTGCTATCTAAACTTTAGTTGAAAGTTCAATCACATGATCTGCAACTAAAAAATTGTTGTCATGGATCAATGTTTTAGAGTATACAATGTGTTTTTGCATTGTGTCCATGACAACAAGGATCATATTCTAAATGTCAATCAAGGTAGATCTGATCCTTGCTTCCTCTCTCAACAATTCTACCTACTTTTCTAACAAAAATCTGATTCGAAGATGATGGGATGAACTTGAATTGGGGTCAAGTTGCAGCATTTGTGCACTGACCTTCATATGCTCATCAATTTTACTTAATTTTTCTTTGATCTCCTTGGTATACACAGTAACATCACAAAGTTTGGAAAAAAGTGAAGTTACATTATTAAAAGAATTTTTAAGATTGACCAAAATAGTGGACAATTCTACCTATTTTATTGCAATGTGTTGAGCAATGTGCTCAAGCACCTTATTATCAAATTTTCTTTCAGCCTTTTCAATCAATTTTTCTTGACCAGAGGTGTCCTCATTGAATTTATTTACAGCCTCTTCTAACTGAATCAAAATGTGTTGAGTAGAATCTACTTCAACACCTATAGCTTCTGTAATTATATTCCTAGCATTCTCAATTATTTTGTACTCCTTATCCCTTTCAGACCTTAACTGCTTCTGCATAGCCTTCATCTCTATTAGTTGACTAGCATACCTCATATCTTCAATGGTAGCATTTTCATAGTCAATTTTTGGAATCACTATCTTTGTGTCTAAGTCAATATCTTCAAGAATTTCCTTTCTAGTGATCAAAAGTCTTAATGGTTGCTTTTGTTTGACTTATGTGATGACTAGTTTGACCTTAGGAATAGACACAATCGTGGAGATGGAAGGACTAGCAGTGAAAACTAGGATAGGACTTGAGGATTGAGTGCCAATAGGAGTATTTATCAGATCAAAAACTGGAATACTTCCCAAAAATGATGATACACTCAGTAATGTAGTATCTGAACTAATTGGATTTGAAGTAGATGTAGATAATGCTGACAAAATTGTAAAACAAGCTAGAATCAAAATTGTAGAATTTACTATTACACTAATTGGTGATGATGGAGCTAAGGAGACTGGCTTAGTGGCTAAAGAAGTAATAGTCAGCTCAGTAGATGAAGTACTTGGTGTAGAAAAAGAATTAGTATGCAGAGAACATTAACAAATAAAGTAAACATTCACAAACCAAAAACTAAATTCACATATATGCTTAGACAAAGAAAGAGAACAAGAAGTGCAAACCTCACAAGAGAAAACACTCCATGCTTTCTTGATTCTGTAGATGTGTCCTTTTGCTGTGGATGTATGCTCAAGATGCTCAAAAGATGCTTCAATGGAGATGGGTAATGGCAAATTGGTAGCTTTGTGAGCTCTCAATTTGGCATTATAAGGGTATGGTTGATGGCTTTGGTTCTCAAAATAGCATGGTAACTTTAGCTCAAAGATTGTTGATGAAATGGCTTGGGATGGGATTCAATTTATAGGCTAAGGGGTAGAGGGATGGAGGGCTTAGATGCAAGGATGGATGAAGGCTTAAGGAGGGCTAGGATGCACTCAAAGGGGAGCACATGGATTGTGCTTGTTTAGCACCAATGGGAAGGTGACACTTGTCACAAGGAGGATGAGTGTGAGAGGGTAGGGTAAAGGGTTGGTTAAAGGCATGATGAGTGGGGTTGAGTATGTAAGAGGGATGTAAGAGGAATGAGTGTGGAAGAGGGAAGAGTGTGGAAGATGGGTGTAAGAGTCATGAGTGGGCTTGTAAGAGTCTTTATGTTTTGTAAGAGCACTCATGACTTAGTGGTTGGGTTTTTTGAGGGGAGACTTTGGTTTGGATTAGGAAAGTCTTAAACTTGTTTAATGAATGTGACAACATTAGGGGGTGGACTAGGCTTGGGTTTAGGATTAGATTAGGGATGTTAGAGATGTGCAAGTGGATGGCATTAATGAGGGTGGGTGAGTTAGTGGCTAAGCTTGGTTAGTATGGGTGGATGGGGTGGATTAGGCTAAATGGAGGATTAGAGATAGGTTAGGGGTTTTTGAATTAGAGGATTTCATTTATCAAATAGATTTATTTAATAAATGGGGATTTTTGGAATTAGATAGAAGAATAGGGTTTTATTGATAAATAATAGATTATTTGATTTATCAATTAGGACTATAGATGATTAATTAAATTAATCAACTAGGGGATGACAAAGGATTAATTAAATAGAAATTTAATTAATAATGCCTTTTTAGAGATGGCTAAATTAGATTAACAAAGCAGTGTAATCAAATTTAGATGTCTACATTTTGCCCCTCTTTGACATAGTGTTGAAAAAACACTATTTCAAAGAAGTTCGAATGAAGATGACACGAGGAAGATGTTTTAGCAACAAGGTTTCCCCAGTCTCGGATAAGAAGAGGAGAGACTAGACTTAGATGATGCCCCCTCAAGAAGGCGACGGGGAGAGAAATGAGGCTCGACGACTTCTTGAAAAGTATAAGAAATTGAGATGAGCTAAGACATAGGTTGGCAAAGAGAAGGGGCTGAATTAGCTCAAACTCTCACTACGGGAGAATGATAAAGGGAAATCAGAGGCACAAAAGTAAAGCAAGCTTAAGACTTTCCAGGATTGGGGGAGGGGGGGGAGATGGAGGAGCGGAGTGCTATAAAAGGAATCCATGGTAGGGAGATGGATGATAGAATGATAAAGCTGATGCAACAGGATTTCAAATAGTCAGACTGGCGGAAGATGGGTTTCGGAGATCCCTAAGACTAGGATTGTGGATCTCGAAAGATGAGGCTTGGTGAATTGATTTGATTGGTGGATCCCTAAGACTAGGATTGTGGATCCCTAAAGCTAAGCGTGAGGAGTGATTCAAAGAGATACTGATGCATAAGATGGGGTAGGAGTGACAAATGTAGGATATGGATGGGGGGTAATGGAGATGAAGGGATTCCATTGAAGCTTTTTGAGCAGGGGGATAATTCAAAGAGAAGTACCACCATGTAGTTGAGCACTAGATTTGTTATAGGACTGTTGATTAATTGCCAAGGTTACCAAGAACATCAAGGCCTTTTTACCAACCGTCCAAAGGACTAACAAACTAACTCAAAACAAACACACAAGGATTGCCCCAGTATCACACATGAATTCCAAAGGAAGCAGCGTGGAAACAACACTAGGTAACCCACAAGCAGAAAAAGAAAACAAGCAAAAGACCTGATCAAGACCTTACGCTCTAATTGCCCCATTCGCAGCATACCATGATATGGAAGATCGTGGCAACCTTGAGGAGGGAACAAGGAGATTTCTTGGAAAAGATATTTCAAGACCCAAAAGGGAAGATCCCAAATCAAAAGAAAGCAAAAATCCAAAAGAGAGCTATTTGCCAATGAGATGGGTAAGACGAGGTACTAACGGACCAAGATCAGACACGAGGAAAGCTATATCCTGCAAGGATCTATTAGAGAGCACCTAAGCTGATGGATCTGGATGAGTGATGCGTCTAGCAAGCTAAACTAAGAAGGAAAACACTTTGGTGATAGGAGATCTAGCTAAAGGATGCATTGGAATATCTAACCAAGGTGTGCGATGTGTGCAAGATGTTGACCAAGGATGAACTAACACGAAAGCCGGATAGATACAATGATACTAAGCTAAAGAGGATGTACAAGCTGATAGACCAAGATATGTTACAAATGTACAAGTTTGTTCATGTTTTGGTTTTTTGTGAGATGGAAATGTTTGTGAAGGATGGGATGTCTATAATAGTTGATAGGTGGATAGGTAGATGGTTTGTGAAAAGCTTAAGGAAAATGGGATTCTGTGTGTGCATGTGATAGGATACAAGCTAGGATACAAGATTATTTAGAAGCTAGAATATGGTACAAGCTTTGGACAAGATTCAGATATATACAAGGTATGGTACAAGATTTACAAGTTATAATACAAGCTCTGGTATAAGATTTACAAGCTGTACAGGAGGTATTGACAAGCTCCATCAGATTTTGGATATTTGATTGGAACACCAAGGGAACAAGCAGGTGTTTTATGGGATGGTGGGTGGATGGATGAGGGATAGGATAGTGATAGATAATGGATTAGTCTTTAGCACACAAGGTGCCTGAATTACCAGGTTTTCACCAAGGTACCTATCCAAGGCGCTTGAATTGCCAAGTTTTCACCATTGGACGCTTATTTCTCTTTACTATTTTTTTTTTGTATTTTTCAAAAGCTGGGTATACCAAGGATCTTCAAGCATAGAACTTCTTGAGATGAATGATGTTAGTGGGATCATTCAAGACTTCTTCTTCTAGTGTAGATAATTGATAGGCTCCGGAGCCAAAGGAGGTAGTAACCACATAGGGACCAAGCCATGTAGGTTCAAACTTGCCTTTCTTTTCTCGATCTGCTTGGACTTTCATATTTTCTTTGAGGACCATGTCACCTAGCTGAAAGTGTTGTGGGAGCACCTTCTTATTGAAATTCCTTTTGAGATGAGTTTGATAGACTGTGAGATGGTCATAGGCTTGTTGTCTCTTCTCATCTAAGAGATCTAGCTGGGTGAGTCGAGCTACTCTGTATTCTTCATCTGAGATTTGCCCTCGCAAAGATATGCGTAGTGAGGGAAGTTCAACTTCTATAGGTAATACCGCTTCAGCACCATAGACTAGGGAGTATGGAGTTGTGCCTGTGGATGTACGGAAGGAAGTTCGATAGGCCCATAGAGCCAGATTTATTTGAAGGTGCCAATCATGGCCGGAATCATTGACAACTTTCTTTAGGATTTTGAGGAGGGTCTTATTAGTTGCCTCTGCCTAGTCATTACCTTGTGGGAAATATGGGCCAGAAAAGCGGTGATGGATGCGGAGGGAAGTGCATAATTCTTCCATGTTGAGATTTTCAAAGTTACCTCCGTGGTCAATGAAGATGGTGGATGGGATGCCGAAGTGGCAAACGATGTGGTACAAGATGAACTTGGAGACTTGAACTCCTGTAGCTGAGACTAGGGGGACTACTTCCACCCACTTAGTGAAATAGTCTGTGGCTATTATTATCCATTTATGTCCATCAGATGAGAGAGGTGTGATAGTTCCAACTAGATCAAGGCCCCAACAAGAAAAAGGCCAAGGTGGTGCAATAGGTTGTAGATCCTGTGCTGGAGCGTGCACAAGATTTGCATGTTGCTGACATGGGAGACACTTTCTGACAAAGTCACAAGAGTCTTCTTCAATGTTAGGCCAATAGTAGCCTACTCTAAGGATTTTTTGTGCTAGGACAATACCACTCGTGTGGGCACCGCAAAGTCTGAAATGTACTTCTTTTAATGCCATCATGGCCTCATTTTCATCTAAACATCGAGAGAGAGTATCGTGATAACCCCGACAATATAGGGTATTGGCTATGATAACATAGCGGGATGATTTTTGAATGAGATTCTGGCGTTGGGTACGTGTGAGGTGAGGGGATATGATACCATCGTTAAGGTAAGCGTGAATTTCATGGTACCAAGGGGATTGGGGACCAACCAAGATATAAACACGGTTTGAATCCTCATTCGCATAGGCAGGTGTGAGGAGCTGCTCAACTAAAAACTCATACTGCATAGCTTCTTGGGGAATTTCCAAGAGTGAGCCGATAGTGGCCATGGCATCTGCTGCCTTGTTCTGCATTCGAGGCACTTGTGTAAACTGAAGCTTTGTAAAATGCTGGGTCAGCTGATCAACTAGCTCTTTGTAGGGTAATAGCTTTTCATCTTTGGTTTGATATTCATTTAAGACTTGTTTGATGATGAGTTGGGAATCACCAAAGACTTGTAACTCAATTATATTCCATTTTGCAGCTATCTTTAATCCTGCTACAAGAGCTTCATATTCTGCTATATTGTTGGTGCTAGGGAATTGTAGCTTGAAGGCTTTTGGAATGTAATCTCCTTGAGGTGTAACTAATAATATTCCTACCCCTAATCCATGAGAGGTGTATGAGCCATCAAAATAAAGCTTCCATGGGGGTTGTTCTTCAATTAGGCAGATATGCTCATCTGGAAATTCTGTGAGCAAAGAATATGCATCTACTAGAGGTGCATCAGCTAGGTGATCTGCTATAGCTTGCCCTTTGATTGCCTTTCTGTCCACATACTGGATGTCAAACTCACTTAGTAGCATAACCCATTTGGCCAAACGGCCTGTAAGTGTTGTTCTGGAGAGCATATACTTGAGAGGGTCAATCTTGGAGACTAGTTGGATGGTATGACTTAGCATGTAGTGGCAAAGCTTTTGAGTTGAGAAAACAACTACCAAACAAGATTTTTCCATAGGAGTGTAATTGAGTTCATAACCAACTAGGGCTCTACTGATATAGTAGATGGCTCTCTCTCTGCTATAATCATCATGTTGTGCTAGAAGTGCCCCTAGAGTAGTAGGTGTTGCTGATATATACAAGATCAAGGGATGACCAGGAACTGGTGGAACCAAGATAGGGGGATTGGTGAGATACTGCTTGAGCTGATCGAAGCTGCGCTGACATAAAAGATCCCACTTGAAGTTCTCATTCTTCTTTAGCAAGTGTGAAAATGGTGTACACTTATCTACAAGTTGGGAGATGAAGCGCCAGATAGATTGAAGTTTTCCCTGAAGAGAGTGAAGCTGTCGCAGTGTCTAGGGAGGAGGCATGTCTAAGATAGCCTTGACCTTTTTGGGGTCAATCTCTATACCTCGTTTAGAAACTATGAAGCCTAGAAGCTTGCCAAATGTGACCCCAAAGACACACTTCTTGGGATTTAGCATGAGATGATATTGGGCCAACCTATCAAAGAATTTTTCCAGGTTAGCAAGATGATCCATGAAGGTGTGAGATTTGACCAGGATATTGTCCACATAATCTTCCAAAATGCTATGGATAAGATCATGGAAAATGGCTGTCATAGCTCTTTGATAGGTAGCCCCAGCATTCTTTAGGCCAAAAGGCATCATGGTGTAGCAAAAGGTTCCCCAGGGGGTAGTGAATGATATCTTATGCTGATCCTCTTCTGCAATCTTGATCTGATTATACCCAAAAAATCCATCCATAAGGGACAGGATTTCATGTCCAGCTGTAAGATCTACAATCATATCTATGTTGGGCAAGGGAAAATCATCCTTTGGGCAAGCTTTGTTAAGATCTCTAAAATCAGTACAGATTCTGATGTCACCGGAAGGCTTAGTGATAGGGACCATGTTGGAGATCCATTCTGAGTAGTCGATAGGTCGGATAACCTTAGCAACTAACATTCTTTCTAGTTCAGCTTTGACTAGTAATGCCACCTTGGGGTGCATTTTTCTAAGCTTTTGTCTGACGGGCTTGATCTTTGGATCGACTGCAAGATGATGAACTACAAGCTTTGGATCAAGTCCTGGCATGTCCTGATATGACCATGCAAATTGGCCAATGTTCTCTCATAAAACCTCAAAGAGGAGGTTAGCTTGGTCTTGTGATAGGGATGCAGCAATGTGAACAATTCTAGGGATCTCTGAAGAACCAATGTTGACTTCTCTAGTATCCTCTATTAGAATAGAAGACACCTCTGGTCGATTATCTTGAGGAGGCAATACTAAATCCTCATTTTATGCTTGTGGCTCTGGATTTTCTTGTTGAGGGGTTCTCTTCGCTGCCTTAGCTAGTCCCAGATTTACCTTAGTTCTAGTTTTGGGTGTATCGAAACTAGGTTGGGGATTTTCTCCAAAATACCCCTTGGGATCTAGCTTGTAGATGTAGGCAGAATCTGGCTTTGTCTTCTTATGAGGAGTTTCAACTCCCATGAATCTTAGAAGTGCTTCCTCTGATGCGAACTCATCAATATGTATGACACTTGGTTGGTCCCAATCTATGAGTTGTGGATGAGAAAGTGGTAGGTCAATGAGATGGATGGATAGTTCTCGGAGAACAGAGTCTCCTAGGAAGATTTGGTCTAGGATATCATCGTAGGCTCTCTTTTCAACTTCCTCAGGAATGTCTTCGATTTTGAAAAGGTCGCGGTGGATGTTCGAAAAAGCGTGACCGTTCTCGTTGGTGCCCCCAGTTGTGGGTATGCCAAAGCCAAGACCTGACTTTATTTCCCAATTATGTGCTTCGATGGGACATTGCATGCCCCTTTCTTCTGGTCCTAGTCCACCTCCTTGATAGTTCCATTTTTCAGTGATGAGCTTATGTTGTTGGGGATACTTCTAGCTGAAGTGATCAAGGCGTGCTTGATTTCTTGGAGGTGCATCCTTATGTAACCAATTGTTGATATCTGGAGTGAGCTCCTCATGAAGAGGGGTTTTTGAGGACACAAAGGTGGTTGGGCCAAACTGTTTGTATCGAGGAGGTGGAATCTCCTTAGCTTTGTGATATGTTGGCCATCCATGGGTATGTGGATCAAGTGGGATTGCTCCGACAGCAAATGCATCTGATAGACTATATTCTCCACAACCTTTGTTGTTGATCTTTACAGTAGATAGGGTGGAGGCAAGGATGGTTTCTGCGTCATTACAAGTGTGGGATGAGCTGGTGATGGCTGTGCCGATGTCTATTCCAGGGCAATGGTTTGTATATGAAGCTTCAACCGCATTGTAGCAAGCAAAGGGTTTTGGATCGGCATGGATGGTTACCTCAGTGCCTTGATGCAGAAATTTGATGCACTGATGGTAGGTGGATGGAACAGCCTTCATAGCATGAATCCATGGGTGACTGAGGAGGATGTTAAATGGTAGGTTTAGATCAACAACATGGCAAACTGTCTCTTGAATGACTGGCCCAACCTTGATTGGTAGCAAAATAGTCCCTTCTGTGGTCCTTTCCAAGTTGTCATAAGCTTTGATGGTGATAACCTCACTGATCATATTTGCCTCAGTATACCCAGCTTGTTTTATGAATTTTAGGGTGCAAATGTTCAAGGCTGATCCATTATCTATCATTACTCTTTTCACGGCAAAATTGGATACCATGATGGCTATGCGAAGTGGAAGGGTGTGATCTGGCTCAACCGCAGGTATGTCGGTGGGTTTGAAAGATAGGGCATATGAGGATGAAAGGTGTCCAACAAGATTATGAAAATTAGTAGCATTGATATCAGAAGGGACACAAGATTCTATGAGAGCACTGTCAAGGATGTCTTTGTACACAGGACTAGTGCGGAGAAGGTCTAAAATGGATATTTGGGCTGGCATGTTCCCAAGGTGTTCCAAGATATTGTACCAGCTTTTTGATGGAGCTTATGGTGTTGATGAAACTGGTGGGCCTACGATGTTAAATTGCGCTCTTCGAGTGGTGACTGCACACTCATTGTTTGGTCCTTGGATATTGATAACATTGACAGAAGGCTCTTTCTCAGATATACAACCTATAAGGCTACCATAGTCTATATAGGATGAAGTGTGGTCATTGTTCTTCCCATGCTGTTGGTTTGGCTGGCAGTTGTTTGTGTTGTTTTGGATAGGTGCTTTTCCAGGATTTTGGTTGTTGTGTGGAGGAAAAGCATTTTGATAAATCTGTAAGCCTGCATTGAGAGAGGTTTGGGCACCAACAGTGATTTCCTTCCGATCAATGAGGTCTTGCACATAGTCTTTCAGTTTCATGCATCTGAGGGTGGTGTGACCATGTACCCTATGGAACTTGCAATACTCATTGTCCTTGTACCATGCAGCTTTGGATTGGCTTGGATCAATTTGCTGGGTAGGAGGAAATTTGATGAGGTTTTCCTTATCCAATTTCTCAAAAATAACATCCAATGGCTCACCAAGGGGTGTATAGTTTCTAGGTGTAGGTTGTAATCTGGGCTTTTGTCCTGTAGCTACATTGATGGCATTAGCTTGATTGTTAGACCCTTGAAAGTTGGGTCTTGTATTGTGGTTTTGATAGCTTTGGTTATTTCATTGTTGGTAATTGGTAGCTTGTTGGTTGTTTGTTTGATATGGTGGGTTAGACTGGTTTTGAGAAGGACCAACGATATTCACATGTCTGGTGTCAGTAACCCCATCTGTTGCAACATGCTTATTTTTGTTCCAATACCTAGACTTGTCATTGGAATGTGATTGATTTTGGTTGGCCTCTTTGTAAATCTTTACCACACCATCTTTGATGAGTCCTTGCTCAAGGATCATTCCTTTCTCTTTGATATCCTTATAGGTCTGCAAACAGTTCATGGTCATGTGGTGAGCCAAGCTGGGATGTGCATTATCAATAAACATTTTCACCACATGGTGTTCTGGAAAGGTGCAGGATATGCGGGTGGTAAGGGTTTGCCATCTTTGCAGGTATTTGGCAAGGCTTTCTCCACCTTTTTTCTTGGTGTGGACAAGATCAACTATTGATAGCTCTGTTTCAACAAGATGGGCATATTGGGCTACAAATGCCTTAGATAATTCAGCAAAGTTTTTAATTGTGCCATAGGGGATTCTATAAAACCATTCAAGAGCTGGTCCAACCAAGCTTTTGGGAAAAAGGCGCAAGAGGAAGACATCATTGTATGCCACGTCCTGGCAATGCATGTAAAATTCTTTGATATGTGTGACAGGGTCTCCTTTTCCTCTGAATTTGTCAAATTTAGGTACGTCAAAGTGTTCGGGAAATGGTGTTGTGGTAATGGCTCTGTCAAATGGATAAGGACACACATTCTCAAACTTGAATGTCTTTGGATCATTCCCTTCTTGGATGGCTTTCAGAGCTGTCTTCATTTGCTCCCACTTTGAATTGATAGGTGATGGTTGGGGTGCCCCCAATGTAGGAGTGCCTTGAGGTAGGTATGTGCTGGATGGGGCCATTGAATATGGATGGTTATGAGGGATTTTCTGATAGGGATTGTACATTGTTTGGGTAGCTGCATGGTGGATGACGGGTTGTTGAGGGGGAGGTGGCGCATATTGCTGCATGTGCTGCGAGGCTTGCTGTTGATATGGGATTTGAGGTTGGGATTGAGGAACATAAGCTGGCTGTGGGGTAAATGGATTTCTTTATGGAGGTAAGGTATAAGATGGTTGTGAGGCTTGGGGAAAGCATCAGAGGGCTTGTGGGGTTTGACCAATATATGTGGGTTGTGCCCCCATTTGGGATGGCATCTGCAAATAATTGGTGGTTGGCTGGGGTGGTGGATTACCTCCTAGAAGTCGCATTGAAAAGTAGTTGGTAATTGGAGGTAATGGATTAGTTGGTGGTGGAGGTGGTGGGAGTTGAAAGCTTGGGAATGGAACTGATGGGGTTTGATAGCTTTGTGGCTGGATTTGGAAGCTTGGTAGAGTGGTGATGGGAGCTAGGGTCACTTGGGAGCTTGGTAGAAGATTGGCAGTAGCTTGTGGGATTTGATAGCTTTGTGGAGTGAAGGTAGTAGCTTGTGGATTTGTGGCTAGTGGTATTGAGCTCCCAAGACTTAATGGAAATGATGGGATTGTACTTTGGGCTATGGTGAACAAGCTGGGGGTGATGAAAGGTTGATTACTTGGCCCCATGGGTGGCATCCCTATTGTATATTGCTGAGGTTGGCCAAAGATGCTAGCACTGATTTGGGAGATGGGTGGATTTGGAAGGCTAGGTTGGGGAGCAGCAACAATAGTGAAGGGGGTGAACGGTGAGGTATTTTGAGTAAAGGGGGTTTGGAGCGGAGAGGTATGAACCAAGGATGGAGTGGTGGTGGCTGGGTTGGCTTGCAACATGGAGATTTCAACTTGGGTGGATGATGGTATGTTTGGGTCTGTTGGGTCATATAGATTGGCTGGAGGCTCTTCTTTTGGAATATATTGAGGATAATTTGGATCATAAGAGCCTATGGGTGGTGGCATCTACCCAAACAATGGGTGAGATGGATCTGATAATGGAGGGGGTCTTCCAAAGTCAAAGGTTCCTACATTGTCCCTTTGAAAATTAGCCATGATTGTCTCTTTGTTTTTGTCTATAATGGCGTTTACCAATACTGCATTTCCTGGTTGGTTCATGAAAGCTTCAATGTCAGTAGGTGATGGCATAGCTGGCTCTGGGCTGAAGGATGGCTGAGTGCTCAAGGGGGGTGAGGCTGTTCGATCTAAATGATAGGGCTCCATTGTTTCTTTCTTCTTGGCTAAGTGAGTGACGGGTGGCATGAAAAATGCTCCTAGGGATGAGATGCAATAATGCTGATGGATGCAAAAGGGGGAAGGCTTTTCTATGCAAATGATTTCCTAGGTTGAGGCAAAGCTATATGAAAAAACCTAAGGAGGATTGGGTTGGGGATTCTAACCTCAAAGATATGTTGTCAAAGCACAAAAGGTCTTCTTTCCTATGTGTAAGCTTGGTGGTGATTGTGTCAACTTAAGGATAGACTGATGATCCTTTAGGAAGAACACGAGATTGACCACTTGCGAATCCCAACCTTTAGCTCAAGGTGATGAGGGATAACAAGTGACAAAGCTAGATTACCCTAGACAAAGCTCTGTCAAAGGGATAACCTTGGTGAGATTGGTGGATTTGGAAGATTTTAGGAATGGCAAACTTTTAGCAAGGTGACAACAATTTTGAAAGCTTAGATGTGCAGATTTTGGATTGCTGGCTAGATGGTTTGATTCTAAATGAGATGGATGAGCTAATAATGCTTAAGGGGATAACCTAAGATGGCTGGCTTTTCTACAAAGATGACTCTAAAGTGAAGCTTATCCAAGAAGATGTGGAGAAACAAGGGTGTCTAATCATAGAAATCATGCCTAGTTGGTAAGGCATAAGCAGGATTAACTCCTGGATGTTGGCTAAATTTGATGGTACGCTCTAACCAGGCCTCTTGAAGTGCTTCGTCGGTAGCTTTGTCCTCTGCTTTGTGGAGTTTGGCAATTCGTGGGCTTGGTGTTATTTCTTTTCTCTTGGCTGAAAGTTCTTGGTATGCTAGAGATGGCTTGATTTTGACCTTGTGAAACTTATGTTTGGGTTTGGGTTGTTCTGACATAAATTCTTGAATTTTCTTGGCTTTGGGAAAAATCTCAGTTGTTTTGCTTCAACTTGTTCAACTTCTAAAATAGGCAGTGACTACGCTAAGTGTGCCCTAAGCTAGGATTGACCAAGTTTGGAAAACATTCATTCAACCAATAAAATAAAAACAAGCAATAGATAGGAACACCCAGATAGAAGTTTGTGGTTCTCAGAATGTGATACTTGCGCCAAGGAGTGTGTATGTTCTACAAATGTTTCGATCAGTCACTCCAAACACATTAACATCCTAGATGGTTTTCTGCAAGGTAGACAATTGGTTTAGCTAGGGAGTCCTCGATATACGCAAGGTACGTGAGGCCCAAATCCGTAGATGAGACCAAAAGGATGTCACACAGCCGAGAGGAGCAGTAACCCACTTCTCCTCTTTCACTTCTCAAGGGTATAAAGTTCCTTGAGGCTTAGCCCGAATGACAAAATCTTGATCCCAAGAGAGGTGTCTTTCGATTCACCTCCCAATTTTTATACTCCGCCGGAACGCTGGAGTTGAGGTCATCCAAGGGGTGATGAAATCCCCAAGCAGGCCTCCTAAAAAGAAACAAGGTTTTGGATCCTAATCTTATGCACCCAAGATGGCCTCGAAAGACGACAAGGGGAGAGAAGACTTGGATGACCTTGGGCTAAAAAACACACTTGTTCTTTTACCAACTGACTCTTATGTGTGCTAATCTAGACTTTGCAAGCACTCATGTTTAAGAGACAATGTTCAATTCCAACTTGAAGCACTAACAAAAGTAAATCGATCGAAGAATGCAAACAATAAGAAGAGTTAGGGTCAACAAAAGCAACCTTGCGCACCCGGAGGCCCTCCACGTCAAGTATCGATTAATTTTCTTTAAGGCATTCAAGACTGAGTGTGAGCTTGTTTTAAGCCCAAAACAAAAGTGTGTGAGATTCGATTTCAAGTGCACGCCCGGAGGCTCTCCACGTCAGTTGTTGTTCAATTTTAGTGCCCAAACTTGAAGTGTGATCGATTTAATCTAGAGTTTTGGCCATTTAAGAATTTTGATAAAGTTAAAGCAAACGTTCAAAGACCAAGTGAGTGAGTTAGATTGTGGAACATTTAACACCTTTTTCAAGTAGACCCATCCCCATAAATGGCACTGAGATTGCAACCAATGGTTAATATTTGATGGGTGATTAGAAAAGAGGTGAGTCTAAGGAACTACTCAAATTGATTTTTGTAAATTTGTATTTTAACTTAACAAAGTTTCTTAAATGTCCAAAAATCAAACTTTACCTAGATTGCATGTGAAAAAGAGATTTGTTTTGTTCAATTTTAGAAGCTCCAAATGAAGTGTTTGATATTGTAATGGTTAATTGATCCTTGGCATTCAAGATTGGACTTTTTGTTTTAAGCATGCATTCCAAGGAAAGTTGATTTTAATCCATGACATTCAAGAGTGTGTTTTGAGCAACATTCATTCAATGGAAAATGTGTTTAACCATTCAAGTTCATTTTTTTAGCAACATGCATTCAAAGACAAATGGTTAAACATTCAAGTTCATTTTTTAGCAACATGAAAACCTGCAAGAAACATGGTTAGTGGTTCCATATGTGCTCCAACCTGCAATGAGACAAAAAAAAAAAAAACAGCAATTTAGTTAGTTAGCCAAAATCTTCAAAAATCAGAGCTTAACTATGGGAAAAATTTTTTTAACTTTTTTTGTTGTTTTTTCTACGCGTAAAAATGCTTAAAATGGTCTAAATCCTACGGAACCACTAAAAGTCAAATTTTGATTTATACTCGTTTTTTTTTTTTTTTTTTTTTTTTTTGCTAAAAAGTGCAGAAATAAAGATTTTCAAACAAGCACAGAAAACAGGTGACAAGCAGAGACGCCGATTTACGCAGATGCAGATTTTTGTAGATGACAATTTTCGCAGACGCGGATTTTTGCAGATTTTGATTTGAGCAGACACAGATTTTTGCAGACGTCGATTTTCGCAGACATCGATTTTCGCAGACATCGATTTTCGCAAATGCCAATTTTCGCAGATGTCGATTTGCGCAGACGCGGATTTTCGCAGATGTCGATTTGCGCAGACGCAAATTTTTGCAGACGTCGATTTTCACAGATGCGGATTTTCGCAGACAAAACAGGTTGCAGATGCCAAAACTGCGCCAAAAAAGCTGAAAAATGCGAATTTTTTTTTTTTTTAAGATGGTATTTCTTCTTCCTAAGTGCGTTCTTTAACCTGCAAAAATAAGCAAAACACCCTCACAACACACTCAAACAACAACAAACATTAGATGGTTAGAAAAATGACATATAGATGAAAATAGATGATTAAATGACCCATAGTGGGGTCCCACCGGGCGTGCCAAAATGTAGAACAAGAATTAGTATGCAGAGAACATTAACAAATAAAGTAAACATTCACAAACCAAAAACTAAATTCACATATATGCTTAGACAAAGAAAGAGAACAAGAAGTGCAAACATCACAAGAGAAAACACTCCATGCTTTCTTGATTCTGTAGATGTGTCCTTTTGCTGTGGATGTATGCTCAAGATGCTCAAAAGTTGCTTCAATGGAGATGGGTAATGGCAAATTGGTAGCTTTGTGAGCTCTCAATTTGGCATTATAAGGGTATGGTTGATGGCTTTGGTTCTCAAAATAGCATGGTAACTTTAGCTCAAAGATTATTGATGAAATGGCTTGGGATGGGATTCAATTTATAGGCTAAGGGGTAGAGGGATGGAGGGCTTAGATGCAAGGATGGATGAAGGCTTAAGGAGGGTTAGGATGCACTCAAAGGGGAGCACATGGATTGTGCTTGTTTAGCACCAATGGGAAGGTGACACTTGTCACAAGGAGGATGAGTGTGAGAGGGTAGGGTAAAGGGTTGGTTAAAGGCATGATGAGTGGGGTTGAGTATGTAAGAGGGATGTAAGAGGAATGAGTGTGGAAGAGGGGAGAGTGTGGAAGATGGGTGTAAGAGTCATGAGTGGGCTTGTAAGAGTCTTTATGTTTTGTAAGAGCAATCATGACTTAGTGGTTGGGTTTTTTGAGGGGAGACTTTGGTTTGGATTAGGAAAGTCTTAAACTTGTTTAATGAATGTGACAACATTAGGGGGTGGATTAGGCTTGGGTTTAGGATTAGATTAGGGATGTTAGAGATGTGCAAGTGGATGGCATTAATGAGGGTGGGTGAGTTAGTGGCTAAGCTTGGTTAGTATGGGTGGATGGGGTGGATTAGGCTAAATGGAGGATTAGAGATAGGTTAGGGGTTTTTGAATTAGAGGATTTCATTTATCAAATAGATTTATTTAATAAATGGGGATTTTTGGAATTAGATAGAAGAATAGGGTTTTATTGATAAATAATAGATTATTTGATTTATCAATTAGGACTATAGATGATTAATTAAATTAATCAACTAGGGGATGACAAAGGATTAATTAAATAGAAATTTAATTAATAATGCCTTTTTAGAGATGGCTAAATTAGATTACCAAAGCAGTGTAATCAAATTTAGGTGTCTACACTTGGCACATCTGTCTCAGATACCTGGAGCTGGGAGGAGGTCGATGAAGATTGAGCAATTGATGTGGCAATTGCGCTCACAATCTCACTTGTAGAAGCTATCTCATTAGTGGATGAAATAGTTTATGGTGGAAAGTGAGGAAGGGATGCAATCTTCCTCCTTATCTTCCTCTTTAGCTTCTTCCTTCATTTCTTCTTCCTCCTTGTCTTCTTCCATTAATGCATGCAGCTCTCCTGGTGAGACTGTGATGGATGGAGTGCCATCAATATCATCACTATCACTGCTGTCATCATCCTTTATTTCCACTGGGTCTTCACTGGGCTTATGCAGATGATAGATGTTTTTCCACATGTTTGTAGCATCATTCACAACATGCTCAATGTCTTTGATCAAAATTAAACATGTGTGAAATCTTATCATCATCTTACCTTCATGGTTTTTCATTGCAATTTTTACTTCTACTCTAGTGAGACTTGGTTGAAGATTCTTTAGGGATTGCTCATAGATGTCTTTTACCATTTGGGTGGCTAATTCCCATCTTGGTTGCAATCTCTCCAATAACTCTTTTGAGATTTGGGAGGCAAGCTAGTCCGGGGAGTATTTCCATTTTCCCATCTTACTGAGTACCAGTTCCTCTATCTGCATTTTTTCAGTATCTGTTCTAGTTTCAAATTTCAATGCCTTGAAATTTGTGATGCTTGCTCCTTCTTCCAATTGTTTAAGCCTTTGCTCAATGTGGGTGCAAGCCTGACTAGTATAGGTTCCTGCTTACCTTTTCTGGTTCTTCTTGTGAATATTGCAGTAGGCTTCTTTTTAGGTTTGGTAATTATTACCTTACCTTTCTTCTTCAAAGGTTCTTCTTCAGTTTCTTGTTCTTCTTTTTCTTGTTCTCCTTCTTCTTCTTCATCATCTCCTTCATCCTCACCATTACCTTCTATTAGCGTAAGAGGGCTAGATGCAGTTTTCAATTTTGCTATCTTCCTCTTGCCTTTGCTTATGGCCTGTGGTAGCTTGATTTCAAGCTCAATTTTGGCCTTTGCTTCATCAGTGGTTCCAAAAATGGGTTGCCTTGGGTCTACTGGCTCATTTACTAGTGCTTCTATGATGTCTCTGGCTTCATCAATATTTACCTCATAGGGAAGAGGTTTCACCCATGCAACTCGGGGTCCAACTGCCTAGATGTACACTTTTTCATAGTCAACCATGAAGCATACATCATCTCTATAATCCTCAACAAGCTTAGGAGGAATCCTGAACCTGTTATTCATCCTCTCCTTGAAGTCTTCAAAATAATTGTCCATAATGCTATCAAAATTTTCACCCATCTCTGCTATGAACTCATTTATCTGATAGAAAATTGGAATGTCTTTTCTCCATATGATAGTTCCTTTAGATGGGAAGAATTTTTGAATGTAGAAAAATAAATGAATTAATAGAGAACTAAATTTACAAGAGTTATTCTTGGAAGTCCTTATACTATCCATATTTTTATTCAATTATTTCAACAATACCTCAGATAGATGAAATTCAAGGTTTTTCTTTACAATCTTGAGGGCCAAATCCATAGCTTCACAAGGTACACTATTCAATCTACTAGAACTGTATAATTTATATGCAATTACATGAATTCCAAATATTAGTTCGACATCAGATACAATATTTACCTTCAAATCTCTACTGTCCCACTCGGCTAGGGTTTGCTTCTATAGCTCCTCTTGACCTAGGGTTTTGGTGGCTTTTGCTTTATTGACCATAGGGAGACCCATGACTTTATGAATCATCTTCTTTGTGATTAGCACTAGTTGCTCTAACCATAATTGTCTATTATGCACCCGACTCAAGATATACCTAATCCATTTGGTTTGGAAGTTTCTAGGAATATGCAAGATATGAGTCAAGCCTTTGGTTTCAAGATGCTTGAACTCGGGTTTGAAAGAGCCGTCTACACTCATTTCACCTAGGGCACTGTCCATCTCTAGGTTTTTGATTTCTTGAATAGAACATTTGAAATGAGTATGAATATCATTGATAAGAAGTACCTTAGGAGGTATTTGTGATTGAGCTCCAGTTGGGTCGAGTGATTCTGCAATGGCTTGAACAATCTTGAAGTTGGGCACTTTCCATTCTGTACCCTTTATCAACATTTCTAAACCTCTTTTTTCCTTGGTGTTTCTGGTGCTTGCGGATACAATAGCTTCTCGGTAAGTATAAGAAAATCTTGAACAAATTCTCCGCTTGAAAATCACTTGAAATTGCTTAGAATTTTCTCTACATTCATTGGAGATCTTTTAGCTTTGAGTATTTTTAAATCACAGTGAAAAATGAAATCGAATTCTGCCCTTTTGATGGAAATACTATCATTAATGCTCAGTACGAAGGTAGATGAGATGACATAGTGCTTGCCAATTTGTCATTGATTTACTCGATAAAACCTTGCAACTCAGTGTCCAAACAAAATCTTTGATACTCTCGACCTAGCTCGGTAAGGTCTTTAACCAACCTTGCTCGATAGATGCAACATGTTGAATGATAACTTTTCTTTGGTCCTTGTATCTGAAATACTAATTTTAACCATTTGTACTCTTTTACATTGAAACTACTTAAGATATGGCTAGAGGATGCAGTTCTTGATTCTTCTTAAATCTAATTGGAAATGGTGGGGTCACCCATTTCTCTAGTGATATGACCATCATTTGAACTATCTTGCTCGGTAGATTTAGGAATCCATTGTTGTCTCATCTGCTTTCGAATGTTATTAGCTTTAGCTCTTTTTTCATCTTCAATTCTTCTAGAATTCATGAAATTCTTGGCTATATGACCAAGTTCAATACATGTGTAACATCTTATAGTTGTATCCTTCTTTCTTAGGTGATGTCTTGCATAGTTTATCCCAATGTGTCCATATTCTCCACAATAGTGACACTTACACCAAGTATTGTAGTCCCAACCAAATATTGCTTTGGTAATTTGTTCTGCTGGATTCAATGTTTTTTATTTACATTCAGATGCCTTGTGACCTTGTTTCTTGCATTTGTGACATTTGCCTTCAAATTTTGGTTTCTCCTTGCATTTATTAGCTTTTTGACCATGCTAAAAAGTTGAAGCATTTGCCATTGAATTTTCCTTTTTCATTACTCCAACATTTGTTTGATGTATGACCTATCTTGCCATAGTGATTGCAAGTGGGTTTTTTATTCCCTTGGGCACCTTGTTTGGAGGATTCTCCTTCTTCCTTATTTCCAAGACTGGTTTTACCTTTTTGTCTATGAAAATTTTGCTCATTTTGTTGATTCAATTGGTTCATGTCTGTTTGAGATTTCATCATTCTTTCATTGACTTGCCTTTCAGTGATCAAGTCATTTTCCAAACTTTCATTGATTTGTCTCTCAGATCTTAGATCACTTTGTAAGCTTGCATTGATTTCTCTTTCAGTGATTAAATCATTTCTCAAACTTTCATTCTCAGATCTTAGATTCAAAATTTCTTCATTTGCATTAGATAGTTGACCTACAAGATTTTCATGCTGAAGGAGTTGATTATTTCTTACCTCTAAGTCTTCATTTGCTTTGTTTCTTTGTTCCAAAGCTTCACATATCCTGATTGATTGGATTTCTCATTCTCTTTAAAGCTTCCTTACTTCTTCATGTAGAGAACCATTCTTTGCTAGGAGTTCCTTGATTGCTTGATTAGCTTCATTTGAACTACTTGATGGTAAAAGGTCTTCAATCTTTTCTTCAACATACTGATGATCATTCATTTGTCTTGCAAGTTCCTTCCTTCTTTTTAGAGATTGAGAAAGATTCTCCTTTGCTTCTTTGAGTTGAGCCATGGCCATTTCCAGATCTAGCTTTTCATTTTCAATAGATTTGTCAAGTTTGAATATCTCCATTGTCCTTGATCTTTGCTCAAGTTGTCAAACTTTATCCTAAGAACCATAAAGCTTTGATACCAATTGTTGGAAATATTCAGGATAAGACAAGTTATTGAGAGGGGAGGGGTGAATCAGAAACTTATTAAAATTTCAAACAATTCAACATTTTAACCATTCACCATTTATTCATCTAATCTATTGTATGACTGAAAGAATAAACATTCATTGCACATGTACATAGAGATTTGGTGACCTAGAAACCTTCCAAATAGAAAGTAAAACTGGGGTGGGGATGATGCCCACAATACTTCAATACTGCAGTATAAACTTGGCCTATTAAGGCTTACAATGATCACTTCTGGTGATCTACCCTATTAGGAGCAAGTAGGACTACTAGATCCACCTTGTTAGAGGATTTACAAACATACAGTAAAGTATGCACTTTGTTAGGAGATTTACAGAAAGACTATTAAATCTACCTTGTTAAAGGATTTATATATTGATTCACCTATTAGGATGAAGTAGTGGATCTACTTACAACTATTTGCTGATAAGATCCTTTTTGCATTGATCACTTGATGTGATAGATATAACTTTTCTGCTCCTATGTTGACCTTTTTGAATCCCTTTTATTTTGCTGCTGATTTGCAATTCCTTCTTTTCATGTGAACATCAATCTCTTTCTTTTTATATCTTTTTCAAACCCCTCATATATCATACTATAAATGATATCATATATTACATATATACCATTTCATTATTTACAACTACAAGGTTGGCCAAACATAAGTGAACAAAACATTACTGAGTCGGCCAGATAGTAGAAAACTTGGGTTCCTCAAGCTGACTCGGTGACCTTCTGATACATGACATCCACTACATTACTCAGCATCGTCATGCACTCAGTAGAAGTAGAGGCTCGGTTCATACTAGCCACACAACATTTTTTAGAACTTAGTAACCATTGGTGACTCAATAGATATAGTGCCACTCAGTAGAAACTAACTTCTTTGTTTACCTTGCTTTGCTCGGTGAACACATTTACCTTGCTTTGCTTGGTGAACACTGAGTTCTTCATTTACCTTACTTTGCTCGATGAACACTAAGTTCTTCATTTACCTTTCTTTGCTCAATGAACACTGAGTTCTTCATTTACCTTTCTTTGCTCGGTGAACACTGCGTTCTTCATTTACCTTTCTTTGCTCAATGAACATTGCTAAACTTCTCATTCACTCGGTATCCTCTGAAATACTCAATGAGAACTATTTACCTGCTAAACTTATAAGGTAACCACTGAATGCTCGGTATACACTTTAGACTAAGTGATGAGCTAGATAAGCATTCAATTGAATAAGTGTTTGCACTAATGGCAAATATATCATAATTCCAACAATTGTACATAGCCCAATTTTGTGTCAAGTCCACTCTGATTAGGCCCTTTAGCTCTCACTACTCCATGCTTCAGAAAGTCCTTATGTATAATTATCTATCACTAAAGTATTATCCTTGGAATTTTTGGTTGTTATTGAATCTAGGTGTTAAGTGCTAGTGATAAGTCCTTGTACAATACACCTTTCCTCAATTCTGACTTGGGTTCATTAGTACTGAGTCCTACTAATCTCTCTAGTGTTAGAGTAAATAATTAATTTACTAATTATTTATTCTATTTACTTAAGCTTACTTAGGTAAATGAATTTCATTTATTAGTTGTAGTCTAGGAGTTAATTATAAGTTGTTGACAATATAGGAGTTTGTTCTCTCCTAAGTCATACTTATCCTCTCACATTGTTCAAGGACTTTCCACCTCAAGTGGATGTATGTTTAGTTGTCACACTTATATCCTAGTGTCTTCTAGCTTGTTTTAGGAGATTCCTTGAGCTCTTTATATTCGGGCTCCCTCATTGTATTATAACATATCACTTCTCATTGTAAATACATTTTTTCTTGTGTTTTCATATTTTCTCTCCCATGTCTATTTAGGGTTTTTCCCTTACTCCACGCTCTTCTCTCCTTGGCTTCTCTTTGACAAGTTTTTGCATGCAGGTGATCTTGGGCATCTTCAGAGTTGGATTTCATCAACTCCAACATGGTTTCATAGGCTCCCTATTGCTGCTTCATTGAATAATTTTTGAAGCCGTGATTTGGAGATACAAACCTTAGTTTGTTTATGCATTTTTTTTCAAATTAGGGGATAGCAAATTTTTTGGAGCATTTTCAGCCCAAACAGATGCTGCCATTGGATCCAGCAGGCCATTTGCAGTCAGGATTCATATATAACTTGTCAAATTTGGTGATAGGGCTTCGAAAGGCCAAAACAATTTTAGCTCAAGAGGCCGTACAGATGATTTTGAGGCATTAATTGCGATTTTTAAAAAAAAATTGTAGTGCCACTTACTCGTGGCCCATAGCGGCCACAGCAGGCAACACTTCCTCGGGAACCACCTCCTCCATTGCGCCACCTCACACCACATGGTTCCCCCTCTACGCCCGGCTCCTCTGCCACTCCTCAGCCTTCCTCCGCTCCACTGTTGGTGTTGCACCTTCGTTTGCTCCGCCTGCCACCAGACTGCACAATCAATGACTATCCCACCTATGTGGACTTCCACATTTCTGCCACATGGACACTATTCAGTACATTAACAACAGCGTGCCCAGTCAAATTTTGCACACAGTCAGCTTGTCTCCATTGGATTCCTGAGCCACTTGTGATGTGACATGTGGTAGGTTTCCAATGTGGCACCTACCACGTCAGCCTTCTTTCCATGTGGCATCTTCTTTTGCATTGATGGGCTCTGGGCCATCAATTTTAATGTCATGAAATGCTGACATCAGCATGATGTCAGCACTACATCAGTATCTACTTGCACATCTCCAGGGTCTATTTTGGACCTACCTTCAATTTTTTTCCCATAACTTGAGCATACAGAGGTATTTTTCGAGTTAAAAGAAGCACCAGAAAGATGGTTCTAAGACGGAGACATTGGTGCAGGTATTTTTAGGTTCTGATGCCTTTTTAGTGCCCATTTTTTTAGTTGAAGTCTGAAGTTTAGTTTTGACTCTGACTTGCATATCTTTTGCATCCCATGCCCATTTTTTGAAAACTTTATATTTTTGGAAAGTTGGTTTTGTCATCTTTTCAGAAATGTGGTCCTTTTTCTCAGTTTTTGGCCCATGCTTTTTCTATCATATTTTTAGCATTTTTTTCTATATGGTGGATATGTTGAGTGTTTTAGGTCTGAGGATTATTTTCTTGGCATGATTTCTTTTGTTTTAAGCTCTACTTTGTTTTGTTGCAGCTTGTTTTTGGTTTTGATCATTGTAGCTATCATTTTGAAGCACTTTTATGTATCGCACTGAGATAAAGTGTCACTTTTGCATTTCGGGTTATGAACATTGTTTTGAGTTAGTTGTATATGCACTATTTTCATAAAGCACCATGGGGGGATAGTTGTTTGCTATTTTAGGCATTCTCCCTTTGTCAAGTGAGCATCCCTTCTACGACATTATCCCTATGTAGAGTCAGTTTGATCGTGTCTATACCATTTCCTCTCTCATCATTCTTGGTTTGTCTGCAGGAGACTTTGTCCCACCTTCTCAGTTGTCTGTCATCTCACCCCATCTACATTAAGATAGGATTATGCTATTGTTCTAATGCATCTATGGTTCGATGGTTTGATAGTGTGAACTATGTATTCAGTGGTTGATCTTATATACAAAGCGATTGCAGTGGCTGACTACCTATGCATTTTGGTGAGATGGATCATCTACCATATAGACATGCTCGGTTCGTGCCATCTTCTTCCTTGGTGGTACTTCAGATCAGCAGTTTAGCATATTTGTGACTTCTTCATGCTTCAGTGATGCTATTCATGATCACTCCTTGTTCCTATTTTTAGGGGACATTTCCCTAGTTGGAGGCTTCTTCAGTTATTCACTAGGTTCTTACCTCTTTTTGGGGGAAGGTTTTTCCCATGTGGTTTTCTCTCTTTCCCCATTTTCAAAGGTTGCATTTTGTTGCATTGTACATCGGTACCTAACATGGCCTTGTTGCCGGGACCCATTATGCATTCTACATTTCTTAGTTTTGTAAGCTTAAGGAATTTTCCTAAGTTGCACTTAAGGGGGGGTGTTAGAGTAAATAATTAATTTACTAATTATTTATTCTATTTACTTAAGCTTACTTAGGTAAATGCATTTCATTTATTAGTTATAGTCTAGGAGTTAGTTATAAGTTGTTGACAATACGGGAGTTTGTTCTCTCCTAAGTCATACTTATCCTCTCACATTGTTTGAGGACTTTCCACCTCAAGTTGATGTATGCTTAGTTGTCACACTTATCTCATATCATCTTCTAGCTTGTTCTAGGAGATTCATTGAGCTCTTTATATTCGGGCTTCCTCATTGTATTATAACATATCACTTCTCATTGTAAATACATTTTTTGTTGTGTTTGCATATTTTCTCTCTCATGTCCATTTAGGGTTTTTCCCTTGCTCCACATTCTTCTCTCTTTGACTTCTCTTTGATAGGTTTTCGCATGCAGGTGATCTTGGGCATCTTCGGAGTTGGATTTCATCAACTCCAACATCTAGCACATAGTTATTCTTTCCTTCTTTACTCTTTCTTTTGATGTTGGATTTCAATTTTTTTTCTTGAATATATTTTTTAAGCAATTTGGTTATCTCCCCTCAAGGTCACCATAATCCATCATATCATGGTGTGCTACGAATAGGGAAATCAAGGTGCAAAGTCTTGATCAATATTTCCTCAGTCCCATCAAACATAGCCTAGTCTCATGCTAGTTCATGTTAGATTGGGTCCTTTAGTTCTCACTATTCCACACTTCAAAATATCCTTATACACAATCTTCTATCACTAAAGTGTTGTCCTTAGAGTTTTTGGTTGTTTTTGAGTCTAGGTGCTAGGTTATTGATAAGTCCTTGCAAGATACATCTTTCCTCTCATTAGACTTGGGTTTGTCAGTATCAAGTCCTACTGATCTCTCTAGAACACCATCATTTTTGGTCAATTTACTCTTTCTTTCAGTGTTGGATTTCAATTTTGGTTCTTAATTATCTTTTTGATAAAATTAGTTATCCCCTCCTTAAGGTTAACACAATCAGTCATATCATGGTGTGTTGTGAATGGAGAAATTGGTGAGAATGGTCTTTATATGTCTTTCATTTTTTATTTTTTATCTATGAGTTAGACAAGTATAACCCTTTCATATCCAAAATTATCATTTTTTATTATATTGTACACTTAGGAAATATCTCTTATTTATGGGTTACCCAATGTCATTTCCACTTTGATTCCTATTGGGTTTCATGTGTGATGCTAGGACAATCTTTCCATGTTTATTTTGAGTCAATCATATGCAAAAATGATGGAAAGGCCTAGATGTTCTTGGTAACCTTGGTGATGGGGAGCTTCTTCACCTAGAGCCTTTTTAGTCTACCAAGGCTACTTCTTAGCCTTCTTAGGGTATCCTCTCTAATGCTAACCTAGAGAACTCTCTCCTAATCCCCTTCTTCCAATAAACTCACCAATCAATTCATGTTGCACTCCCTAACCCCAAAAACTCTAAACTATGCACTTCTTGGCCTCTCAATCCAAAAGTTCACCAATTGCTATGAGCAAAGAAAATTCAATTTTTAACCTCCCTTATGAGATTCTTGCCTCATTCAAATTTATTCTGCATCATTTTGATAAGCCTCACACACCCACCATCCAATATTTATATGTTTTCCCTTGTAGCCCTAAGAGTCCCTATTAGCCCTCCTAGAAACAAGGAACCTTCAATATCTTGCAAAACCTCTTAACAAGGCCTATTGATTCCTTCTAGACTTTATTTCCAATTGACCTAGGCTCAAGTATTTTCTAGGTCTTAGGTCTTCATAGTGTCCACACTTTTAAGGGTTTTAAGGCCAATAGTAGCAACTATACTCCTAACACAAGAAAATAATCACCCAAGACTTCCTCCTCTAGTTCTTGGACACTAGACAACCCATACTACCATTTCCCAATCAAGATTAGCACATGCCAATCCTTTGTTCAATCTAAAACTTATTTACAAGCATCATTATGCCTTGCCAAGCTTTCACTTACTTGCCTAAGGATTGCTTGCAAAAATTACTAATTGAATCCCACAACATCCAAATGATTATTTACATAGTATATGTAGACCATGACTTGATTCCCAAATTCCATAGGTTTTCAACCATGGGAACTCAAGCTTTGGCCATTTTGTTGTTGTCTGCCCAAAACCAACTAGCAGGAAGAAAAAAACTAAATAATTTTATAAGCCTAGTAAAATGAATTCCAAAGATCAAAACAAGAATTCAAAAATCTATTACATGATCCCAAACATTTAATTCATTCAAAATAGAAAGAAAATAAATCAAGTTTCTTGGCTCAAGCCTCTAAAACCACATTTTCTATTAGCAAGTCCTCCTTCTCACATGAACAATCTGTACAAATGCATAACCAAACCCTCATAATGAGTTTTGTGGGGTTTATATATAATTTATGTAACTACTCAAACCCTTGGGTCAATTTACAAACACCCATCTTTTCCTTTCCTTAAAAAGTACAAAAATTGCCATTGTAATGAGCAATTTTGATAACTTTTAGTAAACTTGCATTTAGGCCTCCAAACTTATCTAATTTGGTTTCAACTATCATATATTGATCCTAAGACATCTAAGGACCTTACTTAAAACACTTATTTCCCTAATTTAGGCATTTTTCCATATTTTACCCTAAAGGGTAAATTTGAGCATTTTTTGGCTTAACAAGAATTAAATGCTAAAAACATGACTCATCCATAACCTCTACTTAATCACACCTTCTAAACATACCTTGGGACTTTATATTTACTCCTTATTCATCCAATGGTTGGATAGATCATTTACAAGCCAAAATTGTGATAGGGTTTCGCCTTTCCCCAAGGTGCTCCTGCAACATACTCCCCCTACAAGAAGAAGCCTAATGTACCTGTAGTGAGAGGATCTTCTTATTGATGAAATGCTTCTTGATGTCACTCTCAGCCACCCAAGTTTCCTTATATTTAGGAGTATCCTTCCATTTTACTAGATGTCCTTTGTAAGCCTTGTTTCTTGTGCTCTTTTTTACCCTAGCATCTAGTATCTTCTCCACTTGTGGTTGCTTCTTCTTAGGTACCTACAAGTCTGATATATCCTTGTGTAGCTCTGTCTGATACTCCTCTTCATCAATATCTAGACCCTTGTAAGGTATCAAGCCTTTAACATTTAAAATGGGAGAGATAGACATGTCTTTGGGTAGGTCCACCTTATAGGCACTGGAACCATACTTTCCCAGCACCTTGCATGGCCCAATCTTCTTCAATTGAAACTTTCTTAAGATGCCCTTCTATATCCTATCTTTGTTCAAGTAGACCATGACTAAATCTCCTATTTGAAATTGTAAGTCTCTCCTCCCTTCATCCTTCTTTTCCTTCAACTTATGGTTTTCCTCCATCAAGGTCCTCTTAACCTAATCATGTATCTCCTTCATAGACTGAACCACATCATCAGCATGCCCACTAATGGTGTCATGTTCTGATAGGTCTCTCAACTCTATTAGTCCTCTTAGATGTGACCCAAATACTATTTTTAAAGGAATCAATCTAAATGTTTTTTTCTTACTTTCATTATAGGCATAGTCTCACTGAGTTATTACTTGTTCCCAACTCTACCCATACTCTTTGGTAAGACATCTTAAGAGGTTTCCTAGGACCTATTAATGACCTTTGTATTCCCATTAGTTTGGGGATGGTAGGAAGAACCATGAGCCAAGTTTTTACCCAATCTCCTCCATAGGGTCTTCCAAAGATTCCCCATAAACATGACATCTCTATTAGCCACAATGCTCATTGGTAGCCCATGAATTCTGACCACCTCTTTGAAAAATATATTGGCTATGTGGCTAGCATCATGTGTTGTTTTGCATGGTATAAAATGGCTCATCTTGTTGAATCTGTCAACTACCACAAACACACTATCTAATCATATGTTATTCCTAGGTAATCCTACTATGAAATCCATGATTATACATTCCCAAGACCTATTAGGAATGGGTAGTGAATGATAAAGTACTACATTGGATGAAGTTCTATTTGCCTTATGACATATACCACATTGGTCCACATATTTTCTCACATCTCTTTACATCTTGGGCCAATAGTAAAACCTTTCTACTAGGTCTAGGGTCTTGTTAAGGCCAAAATGCCTTATCATGTTTCCATTGTTCTTTTCATGAATGAGGTTCTCCCTCATGGATCCCCTTTGGATGCACAATTTTTGACCCTTAAACAAAAAAACCATTTTTTAATGTATATTCATAAAATTGACTATGGAAATGATTTTCTAAATTGGTACATACCTTGTATGCCTCTAAGAAATCAGTATCTTCATCATACATGTCCTCAAATCCTTCAAGCCCAACACTTTGCAACTTGACCTCTTGAACACTGAGTAGCCTTCTACTCAAAGCATCTACCACCTTTTTTTTTGTACCCTTCTTGTATTTGATAGTACAGGTGTAGGATTGCAAGAACTCCATCCATTTTATGTGTCTCAAGATAAGATTCTCCTAAGATTTGATAAAACTTAATGCTTGGTTGTTAGTAAAAATAATTTCTTAAGCAATAGATAATGCCTCCATTTCTTAAGGGCTTGAACAAGTGCATAGAGTTCCAAGTCATATGTTGAATATCTTTTCTTTGCTTCATTACGCCTCTCATTGAAAAATACCACAAATTTTCCCTCTTGGCTCAATACTACTCTCACTACTATGTTACTATCATCACACTCTACGACAAATGATTTCTCAAAAATTTTCAAGACCAATACTAGTTGGGTTGCCACCTCCTTGTTCAAGCTTTCAAAGCTCTCATCTACAAATTTGGTCCATGTGAATTTGGTTTGCATGCCTTCCTTGATGGTTTCATTCATTGGTGCACTATTTCACTAAACTTCCTCACAAACTCCCTATAGAATTGTGCTAGGCCATGAAAACTTCTAACCTCAATAGAAGATCTAGAAGTAGGGCAAATCAAGATTTCCTCTACCTTGCTCTTTTCCATTTTCAAACTTCCTTAGGATACTACAAGGCCCAAATACACTAGTTCTTCTTCCAGGAATTTACTCTTCTCAAGGTCCACTATCAACTTCTCCTCTTGAAGCTTCCTCAACACCATCTATAAGCATTTCATATGCTCCTCTTTTGTGTTTTTGAATATAAGGATTTCATCTAGGTACACCACAACAAACACTCCTATGTAATCCTTTAAGACTTCATTAATAAGTCTCATCAAGGTGCTTGGTAAATTGATAAGACCAAATGGCATTACCAACCACTCATAAAGACCCTTAGTAATCTTAAATGAAAAATTCTATTCACCCCCCTCCTTCATTCTAATCTGATAATAGCCACTCTTAAGATCAATTTTGGAATAGTATCTAGCTCCACCAAGGAAATCCATTAGATCCTCTATCCTAGGAATAGGAAATCTATACCTAATTTTGATTCTATTGATTTTCGTAGAGTCAGTAAACATTCTCCACTTACCTCCCTTTTTAGGTGCTAGGACAACTGGGACTACTCATGAACTAATGCTCTTCCTAATCAACCCTTGATCAAGTAGTTATTTGACTTTCCTTGTTATCTCCTTATTCTACTCTGGTGTCATCTTGTATGTAGCTTTGTTTGGAAATGATACACCTAGTATGAATTCAATTTGATGACTTATGGCTCTTTTTGGGGGTGGTGTTGGTGTTGCTCCATCACATATGATATCCTTGAACTAGTATAGAAGTCCTTGCACTTCTAAAGGTATAGGTTCTTATGTTGGTGACTTCTCCTCCTTTGGCTTCACCATGACAATATACCCTACTCCTTCACCTTCCTTCAAGTCTTTCAGGAACTCTTTCCCACTCAATAGTAATGTCTCCATAGTAGCCTTCTCTACCTTGTCTTCTTACAACAATGAATGTATCTGATAAGTGACCTCATCCTTCTTGAAAGAATATTTGTTTCCCTTCACATGATGCATTACCTCTTTTTCATACTACCAAGGCCTTCCTAGTAGAAGATGGAAAGCATCCATAGGAAGTACATCACATAGGATCTTGTCTTGGTATTTTCCAATAATGATGTCCACCCATACTTCTTCATTCACCAATATATTTTTCCCCTTATTTAGCCAAGTTACCCTATAAGGATACACATGTAGAATTTTTGTTAGACCAATCTTATGTATTGTCTCTTCTGATATCACATTGTTAGTAGATCACGAGTCTATGATCACCTTGCATACTTTGCCAAGTATCTTGCATGTAATTCTGAAAAGTTCCATCCTTTTTTTAGCTTCTTCCTTCACTAGTTCCTTGAACAAAGCTCTCCTCAACATTGGGTTCTCTCTCTTCTCCAAATCAAAGTATACTTCCCATGTTTTCTAATTCTCTTCCTCTTGAACATATGTTATCTTCTTCTCTCCATGAGGTGTTGATGGCTTTTCTAGACACATGTAGGTAGGATGCCCTAACTTTCCACATTGATAACACTTCATGTTACCAGAATGTGACCCTTTGCTATTATTCCCACATCTTCATCTACCACCATTATTGAATCCTCTTCCCCTATTGTAACCTCCCCTTTGACTAGTGTTATTAGTTTTCTTAGTCCATTTAGATTCCCCATAGTTTTTCTAATCATTGGTCCTTCCACTAGAACCTCCCCTTGAGTTACCTCATAAATCTCTACCTCTCCCTGTACCTATAGAACTTGAGTCACTCTTCTTCCTGAACTGGTCTTCCACCTTCCTATCCATTTGGAAGCAAACTATAAGGTAGTGAGGTTGAACAAGCTAATTTCATCTTGTATAGCCCACTTAAGGCCATTTAGATACCTTGCCACCTTGATGATTTTTGACTCTTGTACCTTTGACCTTAGGGCTAGTTTTTGGAACTCTTTAGTATAGGATGCCACATCAAGATCCTTTTTCTTAAGATTTTGCATCTACTTATGGATTTAGATCTCATAATCTTCTGGTAAATAGGTCTCCTTTATTTTTTCTATCATAGCCTTCCAATTGGCTATTGGTTTCTTCCCTTCACTTTCTCTTTCCTCTTGCACAAACTTCCACCAAGTTAGTGCATGTCCTTTCAATCTTGAATTTCCACCCTTACATTTTAAGCCTTATCTTCTTCTCTCCATAAGATGTTGATGCCTTTTCTACACACTTGCAAGCAGGATGACATAACTTTCCATATTGATAACACCTCATGTTACTAAAATGTGACCCTATTATTCTATTCCCATATCTTCCTCTACCACCATTATTGGATCATCTTCCCCTATTAACCTCCCCTTTGAATGGTCTCACCAATTTTCTCAATCCATATGGATTCCCCATAGCTTTTTTGATCATTGGTCCTTCCACTAGAACCTCTCCTTGAGTTACTTCTAAAATCTCTACCTCTGCCTCTGCCTTTAGAACTTGAGTCACTCTTCTTCCTCAACTTGTCTTCACCTTCCTAGCTATTTGGAAGAAGTTATGTAAGGTAGTGAGGCTGAATAGGATAAGTTCAACTTGTATAGCCCACTTAAATCCATTTAGATACCTTGTTGCCTCTATGCTTTCTGACTCTTGTACCCTTGATCTTAGGGCTGGTTTTTGGAACTCTTCAATATAGGATGCCACATCAAGATCCTTTTTCTTGAGATTTTGCCTGTACTTATGGATTTGGATCTCATAATTCTCTAGTATATAGGTCTCCTTTATTTTTGCTACCATATCCTTCTAGATGGCTATTGGTTCCTTCCCTTCACTTTCTCTTTCCTTTTACACAAACTTCTACCAAGTTGGTGCTCGTCCTTTAAATCTTGATTTTTCTAGCCTTACCTTTTGATCTTTTGTTATCCCTTCACATTCAAAATGGTTTTCAACACTCTCAATCCATTCTAGGACCACTTCTGCATCCATCTTCCTATAGAATAGTGAAATATTCTCAAGATTATTTCCCCCAAATACTTTGAAGGCCTTGGGGAATGATTCTTGCTCACCAAGTGGAGGATTAAGTTTAGGTATCTCATCTTCCAAATCTACCTTCTTCTTTCCTTTAGTAGTTTTGGTGTCTTCATCTTCCTTGGCTAGAGATACCTCTTCCATTTCCTTGAATTTGTCATTTATCTCTTCTATAGCCACATCAAGAAGCCTAGTTTCCTCATCCATGATTTTTTCTACTCATCTACCTCCTTAGTGAATTCTGCATTGGTCACCATCTCCGTTGACCCACTTGATTCAGTAGGAAAAAACATACCACCACAAGCCTCAATCTAATGTCTTTGATACACTTTGATGGGGAGCTTCTTTACTTAGAGCCTTTTTACTCTACCAAGGATACTTATTATCCTTCTTAGGGCCTCCTCTCTAACCCTAACCTAGAGAACTCTCTCCTAATCCCCTTCTTCCAAGGAACTCACCAATTAATTCAAGTTTTAGTCCCTAACCCCAAAAACTCCAAACTATGCACTTCTTGGCCTCTCAAGCCAAAAGTCCACCAATTTCTATGAGCAAAGAAAAATCAATTTTGAACCTCCCTTATGAGATTCTTGGCTCATTCAAAGCTTTTCTACATCATTTTGATAAGCCTCACACACCCACCATCCAATTTTTCTTTGTTTGCCCTTATAGCCCTAAGAGCTCCTATTAGCTCTCCTAGAAACAAGGAAACTTCAATATCTTGAAAAACCTCTTAACAAGGCCTATTTATGCCTTCTAGAATTTTTTTCCAATTAACCTATGCTCAAGGATTTTCTAGGTCTTAGGTCTCCATAGTGTCCGTACAATATATTTTCAAAAAACCCTACTTTAAGGGTTTCAAGGGAAATGACAACAATTATGCTTCTAACATAAGAATATCTTTACCCTAGACTCCCTCCTCTAGTTCTTGGACACTACATACCCCATACTACCATTTCCTAATCAAGATTATTACATTGCAATCCTTTGTTCCATCTAAAATTCATTCGCAAGCATCACTGTGCCTTGCCAAGCTTTCACTTGCTTCCCTAGGGATCGCTAGTAAAAATGGTCAACTAACTTTGACAACCTCCAAATTGATTATTTACATAGTATATATAGACCATTACTTTATTTCCAAAGGCCATAAGTTTTTGACCATGGGAAATCAAGCTTTCACCATTATGTTGTTGTCTGCTCAAAACCAACCACAAGGAAGAAAGAAACTAAATAATTTTTTAAACCTAGTAAAATGAATGCCAAAGATCAAAAAAGAATGCACAGAGTTAGTACATTATCCCAAACATCTAATCCATTCAAAATAACAATAAAATCAATCAAGTTTCTTGGCTCAAGCCTCCAAAACCACATTTTATGTCAGCAAGTCCTCCTTCTCACAAGAATTGTCCATGCAAATACATAACCAACCCCTCATAATGAGTTGGGTGGGATTTATATAGAATTTATAAAACTAATCATGACCTTGGGTCAATTTACAAACACCCATCTTTCCCTTTCCTAAAAAAGTGCAAAAATTGCCATTGCAACTTTGTAAAAATTGTAAAGCTGTCAATGTGCAATTTTGACAACTTTTAGCAAACTTGCATTTTAGGCCTCAAAACTTATCTATTTTGGTTTAAACCATAATAAATTGATCCTAAGACATAAAAGGACCTTCCTTAAAAACTTGTTTCCCTAGTTAAGGCATTTTTCCACATTTTTCCCTATAGGGCAATTTTGAGCATTTCTAGGCTTAATAGGACTTGAATGTTAAAAACATGACTCATCTATGACCTCCACTAAACCACACTTTATAAACATACATTGGGAATCTATCTTTATTCCGTATTCATAAAATGGTTGGCTAGACCATTTACAAGCCAAAATTGTGCTAGGGTTTTGTCTTTCCCCAAGGTGCTCCTACGCCACTTGGTCAGTCCCTAATATTTCTATATTAAATTAAGTACTCAACTACATGGTGGTTCTCCTCATGGGGAATCCAATGATCAAAGATTTAAATGGATTCCATATCATCCCCCATTTTACAACAAGGAAATAACATAAAGAGTTCTTTTTTATCCTTATCAAAATCATCCTTTCAGCGTCTATCCTACATCCTTATTCTATCTTAAAACCTATTGAAAAATCCCAAAAAAATATTAAAAAGTTTCCAAAATCCCACCAATTCATCCACCACATCCTAAGGGTTCAATTTTTTTTAAAAATTCCCCAATCCATCTCACATGGCCTCTATCCTATCTCATAAATCTATCTAAGTTGTGTACATTTTGAGATGTCGTCTAGCCTTATTTTCTCTCCCTGTCACCTTCTCAAGTTGGCATCACATAGTACAATATTTCTTCAAGATTGGGGTAACCAAGTTGCTTTAAAACCTTCTTTGTGTTGTCTATTATTTAAAAATGTCTTCGAGATAGTTTTGTACCAACACTAGATATCAAAGAGGAGTAAAATGTAGACACTAAAATTTGATCACATAAATTTGTAATCAAATTTAGTCATCTTCTAAATCATATTTTAATTAAATATTTAATATTTAATCATTTTAGCACTATCCCCTAATAAGTTAATTTAATTAATTAATTATAGCCCAATTTATAAATTAACACACAACCAATAGGTCTAATTTATTAATAAAAATCCCCTTTCTCTATTAAATTTAATAAATGAAAACCCCATTTAATTTAATCTCTAAAACACTCACTATTTAATTAATTTAATTAATTAAACCCATCTAACCAAAAACCCATCCTCTAAACCAATAGTTACACAAACTCAACTCATGCACCAATAATTCCCCTTTTAATTTAATAACTAATTTATTGATTAAGGTTAGCCACCAACCTTTTCTCTAACAAATCCATCCACCTCCCACATCATCCAATCAACTAAGCTACCTCACCTAACTTAATTGAAACACATTACCTTCTCTTTCATGTCTAAAATTCCTCTCCAGATCATTTGCATGAATCAAGGCATGATTTTTTCTTCTTGACTCAAGCCCCAAGTACTCCACTCTCATGCCACATCTCCCTCGTCCACCTCCAAATATAGAAGTTCATCTCTTGCACCTATCTTGATCAACTCAAGCCTATCTCATTCCTCACTCAGTAAACTATCCATTAGAAAAATATATCTTCTCCTCACCCTATTCCCTATGAACTGAACCCTTTTCTCCTCACAAATTATCCACCTTCTAAGTAGAATTATTATACCATTTTGATAGCTAATTACTTTGAAAGTGCTATTTGGAAATATTCACATTTACATAAATCCATCTATAAAATCAATCCATTGTTAAAGCTTGAGCACCATATTGTAGCACACATCCACGATCATGACCACATCTACATATCAAAGAGGCTATGAAGACTTGTAAGTTTGCATTCTCATAATTTGGGTATTTATATTGGTTTATCATATGTGTTGTTTTAGATCTTTTTTTTTGAATTTTTTGATTATTCTTTGTGTTCTTTATAAATTAATTTCTATCACATACAATCATTTGGTACCTCATCAAGCCTTCTTACTAGGACCCAAATTTACTTTTAGTAGTAGTTTCTAGATTTTTAGCTACTCCCTAAGTTTATCTTAAGGGGGTGTTAGAGTAATAAGGTATTTTCTTGTTAACTCTATTTTGCTTAAGCTAAACTTTATGTATATAATAATTAATTATTTTATTAATCATTATCATGCAACCTAGGTTAGATTCCTATTAGGGATTTGATATCCTTTTATAAGGATGGATCTCTCCTTGTAATATTAATTCATTCGATAAAATTTGCAATTCTTTTTTGCACAACAAAAATGTCTCATCTTTTGTGGATCTCTGAATTTGAGCCTCCGCTACTTTTCTCTTCTTTTTCTATGACAAGTGTTTGCATGTAGTAATTCTTGGGAGTTGTTGGGTTTAGCTTTGATAAAATTAAACAAAAATAATTATAGGCATCCTTTTATGGCATTCCTCCTCTAACTCTTTTCTTCCACCTCCATATTCGATTATTTCCATCTTCTTGTTATAGCATAATATGTGTAGTGTCAACTTTAATTGGTAGCTCATTTTTCTAGGTTGGATGACTCTATTTGTTGGTGTCTAAATATCTAATATTTGATGTTTGATAAGAAATAATATTTCAGAATTATAATATTTGATATCTAATCTTGGATGGCTCAGTTTGTTGGTACCTAAAATTAAATCTTTTCTACAAACTTATCTACTCATCTTGGGCAACATGTTTCCTTTTTCATGGTGGCTACATATTATTAGCTTTTATTCTTTCCTTAAATCCACATTTTACACCATCTTTATCATAAAATATTTTCATGGATCAAATTATGGAATTAACTTCATTGGAATTAAATTCAAACTTTGGGATGAATCTTATGATAGATTTGCAGAATATTTTATCAACATTTTAGATAGAATGAAAAATACATTGTCAATCCATAAACATGTGCATATTTATATGATAAATGTGTGAGAAATTTAATTATAATTTTGTATATATTATGATTAAATATGTGAATGATACAAATTATAATAATCATGTGTGAATTTTTTTAAATTAGAATTTATTCAACTTATAAAAACAAATTTACATATTAATAAAATTAAATATGACTTCCTAGCATTTAAAGCATATGATGAGTTAAATGGTTGCAGCAATTTCAAAGAAAAACATCCATTTATGAGAATGAAAGGACTAGAGTATGTGTTGTGCATAAAATAGTATTCTAGATATATACTAGGAGAAAGTCAGAGATAGGTACAATCTTTCATGTTGCCAATGTGCTTTTGTTATCCTACGAGTCTCATGATGAATCATGAGAAGCATGAAACCTTTGCATATCTTGATGTTCTTTCAACATTCTATAAAATACTTTAAAACTAGTACTTTCCCTCTACACTTAAATACACCTAATGGCTGTAATTTTCAAGAATATGGACTTGACTCACTTAATGTTCTTCAAGGTTCCAATAATCTCTACTCATCCAAAATAATCTAAAAAACCAACTGGAAAAATTCTAAGTACTTACCTTATGGGAAAACCCAATCTTGTTGCCTCTAGGCCAAATATTGCTATTAGGCCTCTAGTGAGTTAGATCAATTCTTTTCTCTCAAAATTTTGAAAGAGTTTAGGAAACAAATTCCCTATTTACACACCCTTTTCAAAGATATAAAACATAATCAAACATTTTCCTATGTTGTTTTGGACCAAAACCTAAAAAATGGAAAATCTATTTAATTAGGACACTTTTCCAAAGCAAGTGTATAATTTTTTTATCTCAAAAATCTATAACTATCAATAGTGTATTTAAATGTCTCAAATATAAGGATTCTTGAATTTTTTTTTGGGCCTAAGTTATCATTCTATAGTTGAACTTCAAAACCCTCACTAAAATTTTACTAGAACTAGGGATTTCTAGTGTTCTAGTCTCCATGAATTGTTTCTTCAAAATTATAGTTGATTCACCTTTAGATGGACATGTCTAAATAAGTTCAAACATAAAAACATGTTGTCATTCTAGTAGATCATCTACTATTATAGGTTATCCTCTAAACCAATCTCTTTGGCTTCAACAATCTTCATGGATACCCCCACAATCCATAATATTCTTGAATGAATAATTTTAGAAAGATAAAGTAAAAGTTATGGAAATTTCATTTCCTAGGTATCAGTAAGTCATCCAAGAAATGGAGTTAGAGTTCTATGTTTCTATCAAACTAGTTAAGAAAAGGTGTTAAATCCCTTGCATCAAGGTATGTGGAAAAACATTTATACTAAATAATGATAAATTAAAAATTTAAAGAGTTATAAAATAATAATATTAATGTACTCAGTGCATCCAAGCTCATAAATCAATTAATTATAGTTTACATCCATACTAACTTCTTACTTGGAAGGTCTCATATGTTGAATTCTACTCATTGGGTAAAAACTTGGGAAATGCTTTGTACTAATAAAATAAGGTGAGAAATGTCAAAAAAGGAATCATAGAAATATTTTAGAGCCATCAATAATGACCCAGAAATTTGAATATGCATGGATTACTTTCTAGCTACCTAGTTTCTTGGTAGCATTATGAGCTTGGTTTTCTGCCTAAAAATTTTGAGTAGGGAAGGATTTAAGAAAACCAAGGTTAGTTTGTAGTACCCTTTTTGTACTTCTTTAAGGCTTCAAATCCTCAAGATCCCATCATGGTGATTCAACAATCTAACATTTCAAGGCCTAACACTGAATTAGCCCTCTCAAGATTGATTTTTCTAATTCTTTTCAATTTCTCATACAACCTAGAAATAAAGTCACTAATTTGAGTACCTAATTCAAAGTAGTAAAATACTTGTCAAATACCAAGGGAGTATGTGGAATTTAAAATAGCTTTCTAACTGAGTAGTCTTAATGGGCTAAGTGAGGTGTGATTATGAAGCAAGTACTGGATTCCATATTGGTCTCTAGCTTTTGGCTTTTAGAACATTGGGGAGCTTCCAAACAACCTCAAATACAAAGTTCCAATCCCATGCACTACTACTTTTATAGATATTAATGACTAGTATCTATTTTCATTGGGTGCACCTTGGGAACACCTAGGTCCAACATGTATTGAAGCATTTTGAAATCTTGATGATAAAAATGAGATGTCCCCTAGTGTTTACTTGGCCAATTGGAGTTAATTGAATTGATAGAATGGTCCCAGGATGAATGGTTTCAAAGATGCACCATTTAGAAACTTTCAACTATACAATTATGTAGGTTTTTTTCCAATTAAAATGTTCTCACCAAAACCAAACCGAGTTGAGTATCCTAGAGCAGAACTATATGTAGTTAGAGTAACCTAACACCATCCTTATGAACTTCACAAATCTTGATACCCTTCATGAGGTCTAAGATACTGTCCTGCAAAAACTATTGTCTTGATCAACTTAGTGCACTTTTGAAATACCTAGGTCCAACATGTGTAGGAGCATTCTAAAAGCTTCATGAGAAAATTGAGATGTCCCCTAGAATTTAGCTGGCCAATAGGAGTTAACAAAACTAAAAAATGGTCCCAAGACAAATGGTTTAAAAGATGCACCATTTGGAAATTTCCAATTACACGATAATGAAAATTTTTTTCCAACTAAAATGTGCTTTCCAAAACCAAATCAAGCTGAGTGTCTTAGAATAGAGCTACATGCACTTAGAGGGACCCAACATTGTCCTTGTGAACTTCGTGGATCTCTATTACCCATCATGAGGTCCAAGATATCACTCTCTAAAAATATATGTCCTAATTGACTTAGTGCACCTTGGGAACACCTAGGTCCAACATGCATGAAAGAAATCTAAAATATCAATGAGAATAATGAAATGTTCCCTAGCATTTACTTGGCCAATCAAAGCTAAAAAAACTATTTAGAAACTTTCAACTGTGTAATAATGCAAGTTTTTGTACCAATTGAAATGTGTTTGTGAAAGGAAAACTAAGTTGAGTATCCCAAAATAGAGATGTACTCACTTAGAGAGACCAAACACTAGCCTTGTGAACTTTATAGATCTTCAATACCTGTCATGGCCAAATAGAATGGTCCCACAATGAATGGATTGAAAGATTCACCATTTAACAACTTTCCACTGTGCAACAATGCAAGTTTTTATGTCAAGTGCAACATGCTCTCCAAACCCAAAGAGTGTGGAGTATAAATAATGGAGCTACATGTACTTAAGACTTGGGAACACCTTCCTTGTGAACTTTACAAAACTTTGATACCCATCACAAGGTCTAAGATATCACTCTAAAAATTGTTTTCCTAATCCACTTAAGGTACCTTGAGAACACCTAGGTATAGAAGTATTCTCGATGCCCAATGAGTGAAACAGGATTTCCCCTAGTGTTTACCTAGCCAACCAAAGCTAAAAGGGATGACATAATAGTCTCATGATAAACCAAATGAAATATGCACCATTTGGCAACTTTTCATTACATAAGAATATAATTTTTTGTGGCAAGTTAAATGTTCTCACCAAAACCAAACTATGTGGAGTATTAAAGATGTTCTTGAATACACTTAGGCTTTGGAAACACCTACCTTGTGTACTATATAAAACTTTAATACCCATCACAAGGTCTGGGATATTGCCCTCTAATTTTGTTCTCCTACTCCACTTAAGGAACCTTGGGAACACCTAGGCCAGACATCCATGGAAGTATTTCTAATGTAAGATGAATAAAATGAGATGTCCTCTAGAATTTACCCAATTGACCAGAGCTAACGGACCTGACAAAATAGTCCTACAATAAATAGATTGAAAGATGCACCATTTAGCAACTTTTCACTATGCAACAATGCAAGTTTTTATATCAAGTGAAACATGATCACCAAAACCAGTATTAAAAAATGAAACCACGCTTTCTTATCCCTTGGGAACACCTTCCTTGTGCTCATCATGAAACTTTGATACCCATCATGAGGTCTTAGATATGTCCCTCCAAAAATTATTGTCCTAATCAACTTAATAGTGGACATGCATTACCTAGTTAAATATATAAACCTTATCACATAATTACCTTTAAGATTCTCCATATTTTATAGTGGATTAAAAAATGGATTTCACATTAGCAGTACTAAATACATTATTATCATTTTTTTTAATGTTGGGATCATCATATGAAATATATGATTGAAAAAAATTAATCACATACAATATCTTATCTCTAAAGGTAGTTACCCTTTCCCTTTTGTGATGAGAAATAATGATTAGAAATTGGAAATACTGGGGGGAGGGGGGTGAATCATTTTTTAAAAAAAAATCCCAACTATGGATATCTTGTACAACTTTAAAATATTCATATGTGAATATACTAAAAAATAAATATAGAAATAACACAATGCAACTCATAAAACCATTATTTGTTAACTATGGAAACCCTAGACAAGGGAAAACCCTATTAGGGATGCTACCCACAAAATGATCCAAATCAAAAGTATCTAGTGAGAGACATTGACCCTATTAGGATTCTATTAAACCTGTGTAGTGTCTTATTCCTTGTTAGACGAATAGGCTTTGTTAGAAACCTCAACCTTTTTAGGAGTTGTTATTACAATTACAAAATGTATTCAAGATGAGCCCACTTCCCAAACATGGAATTACAATGATATATGTTGTACAAAAAAGGAGTAGATACATAAACCTTTTCACAATATTTATGTTAACAATTGGCTAATAGTGATATGTAATTATTGTCATTTATAGTAACAAATGATGTACATGTTCATAGGAAACATCAAAAATAAAGATACTTAGTGTTTGGTAATCAGAAAATTGTCTAAGTATAGAATTTTGTTTACAGTAGTGTATTGTTTTGTTTATAACTTGTTGCTGACATCATACTATGACTAGCGAAGTTACATGAATATAGTATACATGTTGGTGATGATGTGTATAACCTCAGAAGTTAGTATGGACTGTACAAAATAAAGATAATCATTTTTAAAGTGAAATAGGGCAGCAAAATTGAAGGAAAAAATTGTTTTGTTCACAAGACAATTACTTGTCCAATTAAAGCCGACATCCTAGATGTCTACTCTAAGTTGGAAAAGTGGTTTGTGGTCATACGCAACCCAAAAAAAAATTGTGTAAAGGCATGGTATTTATGCAAAGGACATTTTGTCATAAGAAGTGTAAGAACATGCAAAGTACATTTGTGAATTGCAAATTGTGACCAATGTGAACTTTTGTGAAAGCAATAAATGAGAAGTTTTATATGAGCTATTTGGTGATATAAGATCAAGTTGAAGATCAAAGATCAGTCGAGAAAGAAGATATAGTACTCATGTTTAGTTTGATTACTTGTTCGAGAAGTGAGCTCTACTTGTAGTTGCAAGTGCATGTTTGGGTAGTGGGCTCATCTTGCATACACTATTCTACAACTCTTAATAGGGATTCAAAGTCTCCTAATAGGAACTACTTATACTAAATTTTCTCATTGACTCCTAATAGGGTTCATCCTCTAACAAGGAACTTATATATCAGTATATTATCTAGTGTGTACCATCCCCACTAAGGTTTTCCCTTGGCTAGGGTTTCTCTAGTTAACAAAATATGGTGTTATGAGTTATCTTTGTGCATTGTTACTATTACTATTCAACATTACTTTATTTATTTTTTATTAATAGTTTAAAGTAAGTAATAATATCTAGTTGGCAACTAAAGTTTGTAGATTACTAATTCAACCCCCCCGCCACCCCCCCCCCCCCCCCCCTCTTAGTAATCCCTATTTCTAACAATTAGTATTAGAGCACAGTTACTTTGAAGAGGCTTAACAACTTAAGTAAGATCCCTATGGATATGGAATAGTTGATGAAGAAACTTGAATAAGCTCTTGAATAGATTGACCTCCTTACTAAAGAAAGAGATAAGTTGAAGGATAGATGTGAAGACTCCAAATTATAAATTGGTCAATTAAAGGAAAATCTTGAACATCTCAAATCCAAGCCTAAATCTATTGAATCTAGAACTAGTGATGATGATTATTCAAAATTGAAGACAAAGTACAAGATATTGAAGCATGAATTGAAGATTAAAAATTTGAAGTTAACTTTGAGAAATGATCCTAGAAAAATTGAATCTGATTTGAAGACTAAAAATGCAGATCTGAGAGCAAGTTTGGCAAAGAAAACATCTGAGTTTGAAACATTGAAAGAAGATCATGAAGAAATCCATAAGTACACTAATATTGTGAAAGGTGAATTAACACAATGCAAGAAACAACTTGAGAAGCTTTATTCTAGTAAAGAAAAGCTCAATGATTCAATGTCAATATAGAGACCTACTTATGATAAGACTAGTCTTGGTTATCTAATTAACATATTTGTGAAGAAACTTGAGTTTAGATCAAATCTGATGAGAAGATTGAATCTAGTCAATCCTTTGAAAAGTCCAATGAAATTGAGCAAAACAAGGAAGTTGAAATTTTGGATGAGTCAAAGCAAGTGGAATCTCCTAAGGTAACTAAGTATGAATTTAGAGGTAAGTTCTTTTTATGTAATGAAATAGGTCATATGAAAAGAAATTGTACTAATAAGTCATTTAATCATGTTAAGGACTTTTATTGTCATAATTGGCATGGTATGGGTCATAATGCAATTGATTGTAGGAAACCTAAGTATGATAATGATAGAAGAAATAGTAGAATTTATAGAAATACTAACCCTTCAAATAGAACAAGATCTAATGGAAGGACATTGAGAGAAGGAAGATCTTATGAAGATAGAAGATCAATCATGTGTTATAAGTGTAACAACTTAGGACATATTGCTTGAAATTGTCATACACCTGATGATCAGTAGAATCCTAGAAGTAGAGCACCTATATGTTAGTTATGCAACAACTTTAGACACACAAAAAAGTATTGCAAAATGGATAAAAACTTCAAAGATAGAAGGAAAAATGGAAGAAACTTCGGGAATAGAAGGAATGATGGAAAGAACATAAAAAATGATAGAAGGAACCATGAAAGGAACTTTGAAACTAACAAAGACAATTAAGAACATAGAAACTTTGTTAGTGAACTTCAAGAAGAACTTAATGAAGAATTTTTTCTATGCATCTTTGACTAAAACTAACATAGTGATGAGTGTGCATAGTCCATAAGATGTCAATTTTGTAGCTTGAAAGTTTGGATAAGAAAAATGTTAATATGAGATCTTTTCCTTTAGAAAATCATCAAGTTGTTAATGTATTGATCAATCTTTAATGAAAAATATGTTAGAATTCTTTAGAATAACTAAGAGGGGGGCTGAATTAGTTATCCAAGGTCTAGATGTATAAATAAAGCTTTTCACAACTTAGTCAACCCATAAAACATTTATCATCATGCATGCATCTATAAGATTATGCAATTACTTAAAAACTTGTAGATTACTATCAAATCAATTTACAAAAATGTAAACATGAAACATAACTAATTCAACAACACACTTGACACAATGATTTACATGGAAACTCAATTTGGAAAAAGCCACCAGTAACATGCTACTCTTTTTCACTCTTATGAAATGATGCCCTATGAAATGCCAACCCTTTCAAAGGTTACACTACACACTATTAAATGGGACCCTGTTAAAAGATTTCAATCACCCAGTTAGGAGTGAGCCTTGTTAGAAGACTTTAGACCATTCACTTGGAATGTCACCCTATTAAAGGATTTAAAAATGATTGTTAGGTCAGCCTTAACCTAGAATGATATAATTATTAAAGAGTAATAGTAAGGCTTGATCTAATAACAACTTAAAACTCCATTTACAAATTATAGATCTCTATTTCAGCCCTCCATTCTGATTGGCTTTCACAAATTTCAGCTCTGATAGCTTGTTTGCCCTTCTAGCATTCATACCCTTAAGCCTTCTTGCTTAACATGATAATGTAGACTCTTCTCTTAGGTCACTTGATGAAGAAATACCCTAGACTCCTTGTCTTCCTTAGGTTCTCGCACATGACAACCCTTACTTCTAACCAAACATTCATTTATGTAGGAAATTAAGATCTTTTTCCATTCATTCTCCATTGTCCAATTTAGGGTTAGGATAGATTAGGTAGGATACAATGAATCTACCCCCTATTTCATATCTCTTCTAAAAACTTCTCCTTCAATCCTCTTTGAATTTACCTCAAAATGGTTTACCATGAAGTATGTGCCACCAGCTCATCAATCTTATCTTCCACCTAGTTCACATAATCTAAGAAAACAAACTTGTTAGCTCAGATTCATCAAATTCATGATCTTTTAGCCACTTGACATTAACTACCTTCTGATACTCAGCACATACTACATTTCTCAACATCCACCAAAAATCACTCAGCATGAACTAAAGTTTATTGGTGCTTAGCATCAACTAAACTTTACTTGACATCCACTTTTTTTCTCAGCATACACTAGAATAGACTTTTACTTGGCTCCAACTAATTTTTAGCTCAGCTTGCACTGACTTTTCTCGACACCTACTATCCACTTGGTTAATCTTTGCAAAAAAACTTTGTTTAACTTGTTCTTCTAAAAATTTTTATTGTAACCAACCTTTGCAACCTTAAGTAGATTATCAATACACCATGTTATCACTATCTTAGTTGATTCTTATACTCCTTTACATAACATAACTTAACCTTTCCTCTAGGTGCTATTGTTACATCTTTTGATCAAATCCTTTTCATCAATCAAATAAGTGATAGTATGTAAATCATATAAGTAGTTGTCTTACTAGAAAATTGCATGTTTGACATCAGTGAAAAAATAATGATTGAAATATATTTATCATACTTGTATCAATCTATTCTCAAAAATCTTCATCATCAACAATCTCCCTCTTTGGCATTGATGGAGAACCAAACTGATCAACCAAAATGACTAGGTTAAAACTGTAAGACCAATATAATAACAAAAAGAAAATAATTCCTTGTATTGAAATTTCTCCCTCTACATTATCTTCCTCTTGCTAGGTAGATGTAATCAGTAGGTACATTTGTCCCTCTTAGCTATATACTTCCCTCCAAGATTAGTTTAACTCTTTTATTTCTCCCTCATTGATAACAATGCAAAAGAATTGTCATCTTAATATGTAGATATAAACTTCTTTAGTTTCTCCCTCTATCACCTTGCTTGTGACTGATTTGCAGTTCCATCTTTTTTATTATTTTAGACAGCTCCTAAAGTAAGATCCACTGCATCAATTTGTAACATATAAAAATCAGCTTGTTTGATGCAGGGCACTCCTTTTGTTACTTAGATAACATTTGATAGGGTATCACCCCTAGTTTTCATCTTAAATACTCATGATAATCTTTAGGTAAAGCTTTTGTGAAGATATCAACAATTTTCTCTTTTGTGTTAACATATTTCATCTTCACCTCTTTATCTTGAACTAATTCTCTCCAGTAATGATACTTGATTGCAATGTGCTTAGTCTTTGTGTGCATCACAAGATTCTTTGATATATTTATAGCACTTATATTTTCACAATAAAGTATCATTGGTTTAGTTATCTCTTCCTTCGTACCTTTGAGTAGTTGTTTGATCCATATAATGTACAATTTACAATAGCAGCAACATATTCAACTTCAGCACTAGATTGTGAAGTGCAGTTTTGTTTCTTACTAGTCCATGTAAACAACCTCTTACCAAGGAAAAATGCTCCTCCATTGGTGCTCTTTCTATCATCAATGTTTCCTTCCTAATCAGCATTAGTATAGGCTCTTAATTCAAATTTCTCATTTTTTTTATAGTATAGATCATACTCCTATATTCTTTTTAGATTTCTCATTATTCTCTTTACAGTCATCAAATGATTCTCCCTAAGATTAGTAGAGAACCTTGCAACTATACAGATAATGCAATATCAGGTCAACTATGTACTACATATTGTAATTTTCCAATGATAGACCTATATAATGTTTGATTCACCTCAGCTAAATCATTATTCTTTGAAAATATATGTCCTATCACCATAGGTGTACTTACTAGTTTGGAATCCTCCAATCCAAAAGTTTTAAGTATCTCCTTGACATACTCTAACTCAGTGATGTATATACCATATTTCATCTAATTTACTTGCAAACCCACAAATAACTTGATCTCTCCAAACATAGACATCTCAAATTCTTACTTCATTTCATTTGCAAAAGCCTTACATAAAGCATCTTGACCTCCAAATATAATATCATCAACAAAAAATTTAGATAAAAAAATACCTTTACCTTTCTCTCTCTTCATGTACAAATTGTTGTTATCATCAATCCTTTCAAATCCAATCTTCACAAGGTAATTATGAAGTCTTTCATACCATGCTCTTGGTGCTTGTTTCAAACCATATAGAGCTTTGTGTAATCTACATAACATGTTCTTATTTTTAACATCAACAAATCCTTCTTGTTGTTCTATGAAGTCCTCTTCCTCTAATATGCAATTCAAAAATGTAGATTTAACATCCATCTGATAAACTTTGAAACCTTTGTATAGAGAATAAGTATGAAGAGTTCTTACTCCTTCCAATCTAGCAACATGAGAAAATTCTTCTATATAGTCAATTCCTTCTTCTTGAGCATATCCTTTGTAGACTAATCTTTCCTTGTTCCTTATGACTTCACCATTTTCATCTATCTTATTTTTGAATACCCAATTGGTGCCAATCACATTTTTGTCTTCTAGTCTTGTAACTAGAGTCCATGTCTTATTTTTCTCAATTTCTTCAATCTCTTCTTCCATAGCTTTACTCTAGTCCACATCTTCCAAGGAATCTTTCACTTATTTTAGCTCTTTCATACTTAGCAAGCATGTATCATTTCTCAATTTGTTCCTTGTCATTGGTCTAACATCTTTCATAGTAAGCATTATCACATAAAATCTTTTATGTGAGTTTGATAGAACCTTTTCCTTATATCAAACATGGTGCATCATTACCAAATCTTACACTATTTCCATAATAATAATTAAAGGTAATGAACTTTCTTTTATCTCCATTCATGTGATGTGAACACCCAGTATCAATGATCCACCTATCATTCTTGTTCACACAAGACACAAGTGCAATTGCCTCATCTTCATCAAATCTGTCCTTCATTGCAACATACACCACTTCATCATCATCTTGATTAGATTCATCTTTTGTTTCCTCTTCAGTAATGTAGCAAGACTTCTTTCCTTTATCTTTGTAATCCTTGATGTCTTCATCTCTTCTACTTTTGTACTTGTCACTACCTCTATAGTTCTTCTTCTTTGGACATCTAGCAACAATATGACCAACCTCATTGCAATTGAAACAAATGCTAGGTAATTTACCTTTGAACTTTCATTTACCTCTGTGGAATCTTCTTTCTAGTAGTGCTTCAAGTTGATCTACATCCTCCTCATTTGTATCACTATCATTGGACACATACTTTTTCTTCTTCTTCTTCTTCTTATTTTCATCAGGCTCCTTCAATGACAACTTAGCTTTGAAAGTAGATTCAATATTTCTAGGTTTGTAATTATCAAAGTTAGATAGTTCAAAAGTAATGAGCCTACGTACCAGACTTTCAAGTGATAGTTTATTCCCTGGTATACATCTCAGTTCTTGAAATATGTAAACTCTAATAGAATATATGGGCAGTAGTGTTCTTAAAACTTTTCTTAGTATAGTATCATCATATATTGTGCCAGTAGCTCCTCTTATTACATTAACAAAATCTTTTATGCTTGAGGCATATTGAGCAATATTTTCTTCTTCTTTCATTCTCATATCATCAAACTTACCTCTGAGACTTTCAGTTTTAGCTCTTAGAACATTAGTGTCTCCTCCATAGATGGTTGTTAAGGCATCTCACATTTTCTTTGTATTGTCAAGACTTTTAATATCATCAAATTCAGAATAGCTTAGGGTAGAGGCAATATCTAACATTGCCTAGTTGTGTTCTTTCTTCTTTTTCATATCCTCGACAATTAGGGCTCCAATAGGATCAACATGCTTAGTAGTAATGGTAGATTTTGCATGATCTCCAAGTCCTCCAAGATGTAGCTTCATCAATCTTTTCCATGTAGGAAAGTTATCTCTATTAAGCTTGGGTACATCTCTTTTTGACATCTTGATCTTTGTGCTTCTAGTACCTTCGAACTAGTCCTCTTAAGCAGATGGCTCTGATACCAATTGTTGGAATTCTTTAGAATAATTGAGGGGGGTTGAATCAATTATCTAAGGTCTAGATGTATAAATAAAACTTTTCATAGCTTAGTGAACCCATAAAACATTTATCATCATGCATGCATCCATAAGATTATGCAATCACTTAAAAAATTGTAGATTACTGTCAAATCAATTTGTAGAAATGTGAACATGAAACATAATAGATTCAACAACACACTTAACATAATGATTTATGTGGAAACCCAATTTGAGAAAAACCACCAATAACATGCTACTCTTTTTCACTCTTCTAAAGTGATGCCCTATTAAAGGCCAACCTTATTAAAGGTTACAATACACACTATTAAATGTGACCTTGTTAAAGGATTTCAATCACCTTCTTAGGAGTGAGCCTTGTCAAAGGACTTTAGACCATTCATTTGGAATGCCACCTAGTTAAAAGATTTACAAATGACTGTTACGTCAACCTTAATCCAAAGGATTTACCCTAGACTGATATGATTATTAGAGAGTAATAGTAAGGCTTGATCTGATAACAACTTACAACTCCATTTGTAGATTACAGATCTCTATTTCATTCCTCCATTCCAATTGGCTTTCACACATTTTATCTTTGATAGCTTGTTCTTTCATCAAGAATTCATACCCTTAAGCCTTCTTGTTCAACATGTCAATATAGACTCTTCTCTTAGGTCACTTGATGAAGCAATACCCTTGACTCCTTGTCTTCCTTAGGTTCTTGCACATGACAACCCTTGATTTTGACCAACCATTCCTTCAAATAGGAAATTAAGATCTTTTTCTATTCATTCTCCATCATCCAATTTGGGGTTAGGATAGATTAGGTAGGATATAATGAATCTACCCCCTATTTCATATCTCTTCTAGAAACTTCTCATTCAATTCTCTTTGAATTGTCCTCAAAATGGTTTAACATGAATTTTATGCCACTAGCTCATCAATCTTATCTTCCACTTGGTTCACATAATCCAAGAAAACAAACTTGTTGGCTTAGATCCATCAACTTCATGATCTTTCAAATAATGTAGCCACTCAATATTAACTTTCTTTTGATGCTTGACACATACTGTGTTGCTTAGCATCCACTAAAAAATCACTTAGCACAAACTAAAGTTTATTTGTGCTTAGCATCAACTAAACTTTACTTGACATCCACTATTTTTCTTGGCATACACTAGAATAGACTTTTAATCAGCTCCAACTAATTTTCTATTTGGCTTGCACTGACTTTGCTTGGCACCTACTATCCACTCGGTCAAGCTTTGTAGAAAAATTTAGATTAACTTGTTCTTCTAAAATTTCTTAGTGTAAACAACCTTTGCAACCTTAAGTAGATTATCAATACACCATGTTATCACTATCTTAGTTGATTCGTATACTCCTTTACATAACATAACTCAACCTTTCCTCTAGGAGCTATAGTTTTATATTTTGATCAAATCCTCTTCATCAATCAAATAAGTGATAGTATTTAAATCATATAAGTAGTTGTCTTACCAAAAAATAGCAGGTTTGACATCAATGAAAAAACAATTATTGAAACATATTAATCATACTTGTATCAATATTTTCTCAACAATCTCCTTCATCAACAAAATATTCTCTTAATAAACTAAGTCTTTATAATATCTTCTCCTTGGATTCTTCTAATAATCATTGATCATAAAAAATCTTACTGATTCTCTACTCCAAGTCAATGACTTGAGCATCTACATTCCTTATCTCGTTGTCCACATTCTTCAATTCATCTTCTTTCTCTTTGATATAAGTGATAAAGGTATGAACATAATTATGTGACAAAGTACATATCTCATATAGTTCCTTACCTTTGTGTACACATCTTCTCAACTCTTTAATGCATGTGTCCAAATTTTCTAAGGCACCTTTTATGTTCTTGCATATCTTGTTGGAAAATTTGCATCATGTTCAGATTGGGCTGAGTGTAGAAACTTCTACCAAATTTTTGAAATGGTTATAAAATTCTTCTAATACTTTGGTTTCCTTGAGGATTACTTTGACTAATCTGAGTTTTTATCAAACTTTCCATTTTTCTTGCCAATTTCTCAAGAATCTCTTGAGTGCTTTTGATTCTCTTACTCTTCTCTGTAATTTTGTTGGTAGCCAATTCTGATAATTGACTAAGCATCTCAATTTTAGGGCCTTCTTATGTTCCCAGTGATATACTTCTCATCATAGTAGCTATTATATATTATATTGGGGATTTGATGAATTAGGTGCTTCTTTACTTGTATCCTTGGTTGGAGCAACCAACTAATCTTCAATTTTTTTGTTGTCATCCTTTGTTCATTGCAAGGACTGATCGTCAGTAGTTTCTTTTTTCTATTCTAACTCATCTTCATATTGTCTAACAATGATTTCCATCTCTATTTCAGTATGTCTTAGCTTAGGGGTAAAATTAGATGCTTCTTGTACTATAATTCTCTAATTAACCTATAACTTGGGATCTACATTCTTGAGTGTTCCAACCAATGTGGCTAGATCTTTTGATTTCTCTTTAATACCATCCTTCTTCTCCTCATCATCAAAACTTGCATAATCAACCAAATTCTCTATGGCCAAATTGTCAACATTGTTTCCTTGATCCTTAAATAGATACCCTATCTCATCCATTGTTATGTGTGTGCTATCAATATTCATTTTTTCATCATCAATGGTGATGTGCAAAGTTTCAAAAAAAATTCCTTTAATGTCTACTTTGGCCTTCTTGTTTTCTCTTGCTTCTACCATTATGTCATCTACTTCTACCATTTCTTTCATCTGTATAGAAATAGGAGATACTCCCCATAACATCATCTTTCCCTTCCCTTGACCAATCTCAAATGTATCTAACATTATCTTCTCTTATGAAGTCTTCTCAATTGCAGTCATATATCTCTAATGCTCTAGGTGGTTACTTAGTAGATGGAGGTGTTACAATTTCTTTTCCAATCTCTTCTATGTAATCTCTACTAATAGGTTCACTAAGAGTTTGATCAATAAGAATTTTTTTGTTCTTAATCATTTCTTCTTTTTGTCCTTCTGGGATTCTTATCATGCACATGTGGATTGAGTAAATGCAATATTCTTTCCATTTGTGCATCATTCTTTGCATTACATTATTTTCTCACTATTTCTTCTTTCAAAGTCTCTTCTTCTTTCTTTATCCTTAACCTTTCCTCATTTAATGTATCATATAATTCTTTGGGTAATTCACCATGGATTGTAAGAAGGGGTTTCTTAAATTTGTTTATATGTCAAATTATTGTCACTTCCAAATTTATCTATTCATATACAAAGTATCTATCATAAAATTGATTGAGTTTCTTAATATTTCCTTAATTTAATATAGAATCATTTAGATTCTTAATTCTTTATTTCCATGAAGCTTTCTTGTTACTGCTTCCTTTTTCTCATTTTTGTTGCGATTGAACTTCAAGAGTAGAAACTTTTCATCTCATCCTTCTTACTTCATATGTAGCTATAACCTTATGTCTCTTTCTAGGTCCAATAGCCATTTCTTTCATTATTTTAGGCTTGGGGGATTATATTGGTTCTTGTTTCACTTTACTAACCCTGCTATTCTTCTTGAGTTGATAGGTGTATATGACTGAATGTGTGTTATACTGACATCTTCCTCTTTTGTAGGTTGATCCAAAACAACTACAGGTGCTAGAAAAAATTGAGGTATAGGTGTAGGTGTTGAGATAGGGCATAAAATTAACAAAGGTGGAACAAATATAAATTCTTTCTAACCAATATGTTTCATTCTTCTCAAGCTTAACTTGATATGCCAACTGTGTATTTTCCTCACAAGTTCCAAATCTTGCACTATTAGGATCTAATTCATATGTGTATCTTTTAATTACTTCCTTTGTAACCTCATAATCAAGTGGGTCAACATACCATACTCTAGGTGTGATTACCTCCATATATGTCAAATTAGCATCTACCATAAAGTATAGCTCATTCTTATACTTCTCAACCCTAGATTTTGGAATTATTGTTCTCTATTTCATCTCTAACTAAAATGTTATCAAAATAAGTGATGGATTGTTCTCATTCTTGTCAATAGAGTGCCTCCTATACAAGTATGTGATTTTGTCCATTGTACATTTTTCATTATTTCAATAAAGCTATGGGCATGAATAAAAATCTCTTCAAAATATATAAAAACATGTATATGATCAATGACCAAAATCTAAACTATCCATTCCTACTTTTCCTTATCCTCTCTAAGTTATCTATCAACTAAATTCTTATAATTTTACATAAATTAACTTGATTTTTCTCAATGCACAACTCTAACATTGCTTGCACAAATCATGCAACCAATTGATCATCTCTAGAACTAGAGCATAACTTTGTAGAAATGATCATACTCACAAATCTTATATCATTTTGCTTTATCTTACTTATGACTATGCCTCCGTCATTGTAGGTTGATTGTGTATTTTCAATTATAATCTTCTTAACATGCTTCACATTTAGTGGGATTGGTCCTTCATTACACAGTCTAGTTACCTCATGAATCACTAAAATGTCAACTACATTATCACCTATCCAAAATTTATCATCATAAATTATGCTTAAAATTATCTTGGTCTAGTCTTCATTGTCAAGTTTATGGTAAAATATATACTTCACTACCTCATTCTGACCTAAGTGTTCAAATTCATCCTTAAATGACATGTCTTGCTCGTATACCTTGTCAAACTCATTTTATATGTTGTTTTCTCCTAGTGTCTCAAAATTACAATGTGTATAACTCTCAATTTCTACCAAATAAAGTACTATATCAAGTATTTGTGAAAATGTGGTTTTGGGGTCATCCTCCATTGGTGGAATAGGGTTCAATTTCAACTTAGGTTTTGGGACTTCCTCAATATTTTGCAACATAGATTCTTCCATTTCATCAATTTAAAAACTTAACTTTACTTCACAAATTTACTACGCAAGAGTCTAAATACCTTTAATTCATGATTTAGGGTTTTCTATGCAATCACAATGGAATTGTTTGACAAGTTCTCCAAATTTCTAGTAGTTCACTCTAAATATTCTTTTTTTTTCCTCCTTAATCCCTTTCTTGATAAAATATTACTCAATTCATCAATTTCAACCATTAAATCCAACTTAATTTGATTGTGCATTACATGTGCAAGTACATAGGGCTCAAAAAAGTTGATTTCATAAACTAGTGAGCTCTTTCTTGTTTGCACACTCACATATGAACTCAGAATTGCATGTGCACTTAACCATAGCCTCCTCACATCCATATACATATTTTCCTTACTTTACAAGACTTGAATCAACTTTTCAAGGGCTAGATGATTTTCTGATGTTATTTCTCTTAAGATTTAAAGAACAATTTTCTTAGCTTAATAAGGGTTAACTTGCAACTATTATTGACTTAAAAAAAAATTAGGTATATGACTTGTCTTCTTCTCTACCAAAATTTGTGTGCTTGACGGTATGTTTTCTTTAAAAAAAAATTCATTGAAGTTCTCTACATTCTCTTTCACATTCTCCTTTTGTTATATCATTACTATTCTTATTCCTTATGAGATTATTTACATTCGTCATAAAATTAGGTGTCCTCATATTATTCCTCATGTTGTTTGGAATTCTAATATTTCTCATCCTATACAATCTTATTCTATGTCTCATGTTGTTACAAATATGACATATTATCACATTGCTTCTATATATGGATCTTGAATGATTGATCTGTAACTTGAAATCTATAATAATATGTCCTAATTTGTTGCACTTAGAGGACATGATTCTATTTCTTATGACATTATTTTCACCAATAGGTCTACTAGCTGCAATTCTAGTGCCTTGATACATATTATTATTAAATATAGGTCTCCTACATTCACTAGCTTTATTTCCATAAGAATAAAAACTATAAAAATAACCAAAAATAAGGTTAGTATACTTACCTGTACAATCCTTCTTCATATGACCAATTTAATTGCATGCAAAATTTTTTCCAATAAATTCTCTTCTTACTTTTAAAGGTGGTTTACATTGTTTAGTTACTTCTAATTTCCTAGGCTCTTCCTTATTCAGGTCTTCTTGTAGATGTCCAAGTTGTTGGATCACAAGATCTAGTTCCTTAGTAACTTCATATCTCTTAGATGATTCTCCTTCATAGTAACCAATACCAATCTTATCATAACTAGGTCTTTGTGTCATGATTTTCTCATTGAGTTTTTTAGTGTTGGAATATAACTTTTCAAGATGTTTCTTTGCCTATGTAAGATTTCCTTTCACTATAGTATTATACTTTCAAAGTTTTGTATATTACAACATTTTTGTCTCAAGTTAAAAAAATGTCACCTTAGTAAGTTTGGATTTTAGATCTGCATTCTCAGATCTCAAATCTAATTAACTTTTCTTCTCTTCTTCCATAAAACTCATTGTAAGATTGGTAATCTCAAGTTCATGCTTCATGATCTCATTCTCTTTCTTAAGCTTGGAAACTACATTGTTGTCCTTGATCTTATCATTTGACTCATTCTTCTTGGAATTTAATGGATTCAATCTTCTCTTTCAACTTATGTATGGTAGCTTTTTCCTCTTTGTATTTCTTCTTCAAATTGTCTCTTTCTTCAATGATTACATCAAGTTCCTCAAGAGGTTCTTCTAGATTTTTTTCAAATGATCTACATACATAGTGATCTTACTCAAGATTTTAGGCCTCTTCTAAGTAACTACTCTCTAATACCAATTATTAGAAATAGGAAATACTAATGGGGGAGAATCAGTATTTCACAAACTTTTTTGCAACTATGGATATATTTTACAACTTTAAAACATGTGTATCTGAATAAGCTGAAAATAAAAAATAGAAATAGCACAATACAACTCATAACACCATTATTTTTTAACTAGGGAAACCCTAGCCAAGGGGAAATCCTGATGGGGATGATACCCACAAAATGATTCACTAATCAAAAGTATCTTATGAAATATATTGACCTTGTTAGTAGTCTATTACATTTGTATTGTATCGCTCCTTGTTAGAGGACTAGGCCTTGTTAAAAGCCTTAACCCTATTAGGAGTTGTTATTATTATTAAAAAATGTATGCAAGATGAGCCCATTGCCCAAACATGCAATTACAATGATATATGTTGTACACAAAAGGAATATATACATAAACCTTTTGACAATGTTGATATCTACAATATCTAATTGTAGACACCTAAATCTAATTACGCTGCTTCAGTAATCCTATTTAGTTATCTCTGAAGGCATCATTAATTAAATTCTTATTTAGTTAATCCTTTTCCATCCCCTAGCTGATTAATTTAATTAATCATCTATAGTTCTAATTGATAAATCAAATAACCCATTATTTATCAATTAATCCTATTCTACTATCTAATTCCAAGAATCCCCATTTATTAAATAAATATATTAAATAAATCTATCCCTCAAACCTAATAACCCCTAAGTCTATCCCTAATCCCTCCATTAGCCTATTCCACCCCATCCACCCATACTAACCTAGCTTAGTCACTAACTCACCCACCCTCATAAATGCCATCCACTTTCCAATCTCTAATCTAATCTAACCCAACCTAATCCATCCCCTAATCATTTGCACATTCCTAAGAAAGCTTAAGACTTTTCTAAACCAAGCCAAAGTCTCCTCTCAAAAATATCCCACCCACCTAGTCATAAAGGAAGCCCACTATCCCTTAAATACCCTTAAATGCTCTTACAAGCACTTATAAGGGCCATTTAAAGCCTTAGGCCTCCCTTATTGACTCGTCCATGCCATTTCCTCCACCCACTCTCCCTATGACATATGTCACTCTCTGATTGGCTATAAGGAAGCACAATCCATGTGCTCTCCTCTCATTCAATCTGAGCCCTCCCTAACCATTTCCCCATCCTTGCATCTTAGCCCTCCATCCCTCAAGCCTCTTGCCTATAAATTACATCCTCTCCCAAGCCAAAGGATCACAATCCATAACCTTAAAGTTACCATGCCATTTTGAGAAGCCAAATTCATACCAATTTCAAATATCCATTCCAAAATCCATATAAATTCCACCATTAAAGCAATTTGAAGCTTGAGCATACATCCCGAATCCACAAATAGACACATCTATAAATTAAGTGATCATCCTCATTGAGAGAGCCTATCCATGGCTCATATTCTTATTTGAGGACCTCACTTTGTCTCTCATAAAATTTATATTAATTTTTTTAGTTAATACTTTGGTTTTTAAATAGATTAGTATTTCTTGCTAACATATTAGTGTATACACTAATTTGTCCTTCATAGCTCTCTATTCACAACTTCACATCTATTATATTTGTCTTCCCTAACATAAAATTTTCATCGCAAAATATTTATATAACAATATCCAAAAACATCATCAAGTCATCACACAATTCTATATCCAAAACTTTGTCCTTTATACCAAGTTGTTATGTCATGTTGGACTTCATGATTTTACACCTGTCCCAAAAATCAAAACTAGTTCCTTCCCACTTAGGGTTAATGTCTAGGTTTTTTTCCCTAACTATTTAAATAATTACTTTGGTAAAAAAAACAATTTCTTAACTTAAATTATCAATTTCGTTTACTCTTTCATATTCTGTCTATGCAAACTTATGACTATTAAACCTTTAATATATTTGTTCATACTACTCATAATGAATAGTGCATATAAGTACAAAATCCTAACACTTTTTATTTTTTCTAGGTAATTACCCATGTTCAAAAACTTCATTTGTGAAGTGCACCAACCAAAAAGGTTTTTGTGTTGATAGATAAACTTTGTGATCCTTAGACAATTTTCTAAGTCTTCAAGAGAAAATTATATCTTCATAACATGTTGACTTAATATAGATGATATGTTACCATAAATGAAAACCTTAATAAATTTCCATACTTACCTCTTATCTAAATTTCTAACAACAATGTCTTGCAAAGTATACTCTAGCTCATCTACAACATGTCAAAATCTCTAGATAGTCACAATGTAGGTTCTCTCCATATCCTGTAGATTATTATGAGAATATTTGTGTGAGATATGCTCAACTTCAAGATGTGTTTGAATACTAGTGTCATTGAGAGGAGGGTTAATTAGTGAGTTATAAAATATTTATAACTTTTAACTTTAAATCAATGACACGTGTAAATATATCATTAAGTATATGCACTTTAGATGAAAGATAATATAAGTAATAATAGATATGCACATATTGACACTTTCTTTATAATAGAAACTCCCTTAAGGTTAAAAATCATTTTTGAATCCTTTTTTTATGCCTTACTAGAAAGAAAGAAAATGATGCAAGTCACCTAGCATACATTAGGGTCTCAATAGCCATGAAGATGCATCACATAGAATATTTTGTTTAACATAGTCAAAATGGCTCACCAAATTTAAATTTTCCACACATAGAAACTTAGAGAGGCACACACTTCCTAATAATATAAAAAAATAATTTAGTTCATATGGATAATATGCTTTAATATAATAAATTTGAGTACATAATAAATTATCACGAAGAGATTGTCTCCATTTCAAAGATTTCTTCTTTTCAACCAATGACCAACATGTCAATTCATGTTGTTCTAAAATAAACAACCTATCTCAATGTAAATAGTAATCCTATCAATATCAAATCCACATTGGTTAATAATAAAAACATGCAAGTATATCGTCAATGTAAATTAGTCTTTACAACTTGTAAAGAGAGTACTCTTAATTGTAGCTCAACCCAATCACTACAAATTTAGTTAAAACACTTGCAGTCTCAATTTAATATAGTGACTAGATTGATATTGTATTCTAGAAGAAGTGACTTGCTAGGAGCATGAATAAACAAACAAAAATTAGTTAAAGCTCATGCATCAAATGCTTGCTTGAGTTTTGCAACTCAAAGCAGCCAACAAATCAAGCCCTCAAGCAACCTCTACAACTCAACAAAGGCACCCATGAGAGGCCTTGTTGGTGTGTTAGGATGTGAGGTATGTTTGGTGTGCTCTCCCAAACACAAAAATGTAGTGGATATCTTGAATGTGGATGTGCAAATGTGAGTGATGAAGTGATGAACATAAACTATATGAGATGAAGAACACCTCAAGAAATGGCTATGGAGAAAGCCATACTTGAAGGCATTCAAAGTGAGAATATGAAATGCAACAAAGAAACTAACTAGATGTGCAAGCTACACTAACATGGAAGTGAAATGGAGATGAAATGCATAAGTAAACTAGATGGACAATGCAAATGAAAACTAAAACCAGCTACCAAAATGGTTAGTATGCAACTTAGAAATCACTATGCAAGCTCTAAATCCAAACTACTATGAAAGCTCAAATCTCAAACCAACATGATAACAATGCAATAATGGGAGATAAAAATGCTTGAGACAAGGTCTCTATTTATAGGCTTGAGGGAGGGCTTGGTGAGGTGGCATCCATGTAGGTGCCACATTAGGTGAGATGCAAGCCATGCAAGAGGTCAAATATTCAAAGTTTTCTCACACATGTGTGAGCAAACTTGAGAGGAAGAGTGGGAGACAAGAGTGTAAGAGAAGTGGTCTCACACATGTGTGAGCACAAACTTAGGCTAATAAGGGAGATTAGGAAAGGTGATTAGGATGATTAAGTGGGATTTAATGAAGAATTAGGTTTAAGAGGATGAAAATGATAGGTGTAGGCTAGCTTTTAGGCTAGGCTAAAGATTAAATTAAATAGGATTTAATTTAATCATAGGTTTAGAAGAATTAATAGGATATAGGGATTTAAATAAATAAAACTTATTTAAAAAGGGGATTATGGAGAATTATATGTTAAATAAATTTAACACATTAAGGTTAGAAGTATTTAAATTAAATTTAAATACTTTAGGCAAATGAACCTATTTAATTAAATAAATTTAATTGAATAGGTAGAAGAATATAACAGATATAGTTAATTAATTAATAATTAATTATAATGTCAAGGGAAATATTAAATAAATTAATATAGTCTTTAAGACAATTTTAAGTGTCTACATTTTGCCCCTTTTTGATGCGATGTCAAGATGACATCATATCAAAGAAAAGAAAAATATAGGTTGCCTCAGAAAAGGTAGGAGTCCTATGGCGACGATAGAGGAGGAGGGTGCCCCCTCGTGAAAATTGCACAAAAAATAAATTTTGGGCAATTTTCATGAAAAGGTCTTAGGAAAAAAGAAAAAAAAGGAGAAAAAAAGGAATAAATGATGACATTTGCATGACTTGTGGGTAAATAGAGGATAGACACGGGCTCAAACGAGGTCCTCGGGGGGCCTATATAAGCCTCTAAGGGGCTCAAAAAAGGTCATTTTTACACCTCAAGAGCAGAGCATCTAAAGCAAGCATGGACCCCATTGATCGATTTTAGCTTGGTAAGCACTTTTGGGAGTACTAGCGAGCAGCCGAGATGGGTTCACTGGTAAGTCATCTTATCCTCTTCGTGTTTTTGGTAGACTAGGCTAGGTTAGGGTCATTTATTGCATAATAAATGTGTAATACCCCAAAATTGGCTCATTGCCATGATATCAATTCTGGTCTATTTCTGATCAATCCTAAAGTCCTATTCCATTAGGCAAATTCTTATTCGGCTACTCGCTACTTGACTTAATTGTTAGATGCAGAAAACCCTAATCTGCAGTCATCATGCTTATTATTTAATTCCTATAGTATTTACTCATATTAGTCACATTAAACCTATTGATTAATATTTAATTTAATTACTAAGTATTTATACTTTAATTAAATTAAATTATATCCTAAGGCTAATGTACTATGGAATTAAATTTATTTAATTTAATAAATGTGCCTATTTTAATTAATTAAATGAAATTATTTAATTAAATGGAGAACTTACTTCTAATTAATTAAGAAAAAATATTTAACTAAATGGGAAGCCATTCCTAATTAATTAAATGAAGTTATTTAATTAAATAAGAAAAGTGTCTCTAACTAATTAAATAGAAAAGGTAATTATGAGAGCATATCTCATTTTATTAAATTAAATATCTCACCAAAATCTCTCTTCAATTCAAAAAAGGAAATTCTCAGTTCATTGTTGATCAAAAAGGAATTGAATCAGTTAACTCCTTATTCTACTCAAATTGAATCAGTTAACTCCTTATTTTACTCAAATTAAATCAGTTAACTCCCTTTAATTTGGGAATCTTCCTTTATGACTGAACGTCACCTTTAATCCAGACCGTTGATTGAAATCGATCTCAAACCGTTGATGGATTCCAGGAAAGTCTATTTAAGAGACCCTCATCTCTTCATTTTGGGAGAGGATGAATTTGGAATTTGCATCAAATTGCTGCTAGAATTCATACTCACATTTTCTCACATTTGCTCATATTTTACATGCATTTGCATCCTTAGCTTAATTTCATTTAGCATAATATGCATATGATTAATCTAGTTTCCTTTACTTGTTCTTAGATTATAATTCATTTCTCATTCTAGATTAATCTGCATAATCATATAGATTAATTTCATTTCTTAAATCCTTCATTCTTAGAGGGTCTAGTTGCTTAACACCTCAAATCTGAGGATATCTAACAAGCAAAATCTCTTTAGATAGAAGGCAACAGGTTGCCTTACCAGTTGCTTTTCGAATGAACAATCCAATGTTCATTCCAGGATGAATTTGCAAATAAGGACCTTGTTGACGTGTGTGTGTTAGCATAGGCTGCATTTTCGTGCATACATTTTTGGCGCCCATCATGGGGCAGGGAAAATCAATTTTTTTGGCCTCTTTCTGTATTTTTTTGTTCTCTATCCGTACTGTTCCATACAGATTTGGGAATCTTTGCACGAAACTATTCATTTTTTAGGGAGGATCCAAAATCTTCATGTGAAGATTCTTTCTGTATCGCACGAGAAAATGCTTGAGCACACGAAACTTCGCTCAGCACCTATTTCTTTGCGCGAGCCATAATATAATTTCGTGCGGGTTGTAAAACTTCTTTGCACAGACTGTCAGGAATTTCATGGGAGACTCTATTGACAGATGCTATTTTTTGCATTGATTTTTGTGTTTTTTGGTTTTTCTGCTAACTGCTCACTGTTTCTGGTTTTTTTATTATTTTTGATTTTTTGGAACAACATAACAGCGATTTGCGAGACAATTGGAAAAGCATGATAAAGTTGCTAAAAATAGGTAAAACATCTACTAAGAACATTGCAAGGATTACCAGGTAATTCTCTTTGACTGATAACACTTCATTTGGGCCTAAAATGAACATCTCTTGTGTCAAGCTTGTGTGTGTTTCCTTCCATGTTCTCATTTTACAACACATGCATAATTTGATACTAGGTTGTGATCTCTATTAGTTTCATCTAGCAGGCTTAGTTACTAGTGATAGATGTAATTAGCTATCTTGGGTTATTAGACTTGCTAATATGCCAGCCCCTCTTTTCACCCTATGGTTGCAAGATCAGCACCATGTTAAAGGGGAGGGGTCTACAGGAAAGAAGCGTTAAATGCTCCACTAGGCAACCCTTTTGTGCTTTTTAGAACTCACTAGTTTCTGAGTTGTGGACTCATTTTGGCTTGTGTGAGGGGTTAAATGTTCCACATCTTTGGACTCACCTCGCATTAGTTAAAGCGTTAAGTATACCACCTTGTGCTCTTTGACTACTTTTGGATAGATTTGCTTTTGGGAATTAACATTTGTACACACATAGTAATTAGACCCCCATGAACACTATTCGTGAATCTTGAGAGAGTGGGTTCCTAGTGAAAATCCTCTCTACGATGGATTCCTTGTAGGTGGGGAGGATACTTTGAGCATCTCATAGATAGATGAATCTTCAACTTGTTGATTGAGACATCCTTTCTCCGTAGAGGTTGATAGATCACTAGATGTTGATATCATAGATCTTTAAGAGATAGTCTTAGTTTAGCGTGTCAGATTAATCTGTCTACTTTGATTGGGCTAAAAGTGAAAAGGTGTCAAAACCTTGAATCTGGAAGCTAAGTCCCCTTGTGGTACACTATTGTGAGTCAGCCACCTTTAGAGAGAGTTAATCATAGTAGACAATCCCTCTACAGGGCAAACTATGTTGATGGAACCTTGAGCGGTAATAGCCATTTTTGACGTGGTAGTGACAACCACTATATAAATGTCCTTGTGGAAGAAATCTCCACAGGTGTGGTTCATTGTGGGTTGTCAGATCTTCCCAACAGCTCTTGAAGATTAAGTTCTTGGACTATGTTAAAACCTCGGTGCACCAGGATTGGAGGTCACCCCTATGAGTCATAAAAGTTGCAGAGTCAAAATATTACTAAAAACCTTAGAGAGGCCAAACTTTTCATTTTCTAGGAATGTGTGCAATGATTGCAAAACTCTTTGAAAACATACACAAATAGCTCTCCTAGGGATTAGCACAAACTAAGTCACTTGATTGCTCATGTGCAAGGTTGCTTTTTTCCTTTCTCATTATTTTCAGACGTGCTTGAAATCACCTACTTGCTGTTCTACTTGCCTGTTTATCTGCCTAGTTATTGAAATGATCAAAATTAGTTTTTGTTGTAAAACTATTCTGCCTTCTCATGCGAAATCATTTTGGTCTCACGCAAAATCATCTAGTCCTCATGCGAAATCATTTTGTTCTCACACAAAATTTAATTGATGTTATGAGTCTTTGCGCAGCCCTATGAACTTCTTCGCGCAAAATTAAATTACTATCACTGACCTTTGCGCAAGCCAAAAAAATTCTTCCCACAATCTGTGAAACTTCTTCGTGCGGCCTATAAAGGTTTTTTCGTGCAAAATCTTGTGTCAGCATTACCAATTTGGGTTTGTTTTGGCTGTCTATGGCCTGCACGCTATCTTTTTCTATGTCCATTTATCGCTCTCTATCTGCAAACAGTCCTGAAATAGAAACACTTCGCTTAGCTGAAGACTTGTGTCTTACACCTTGACTAGTCTCGTCTCATAAGTAATTTTTTTTGGTCTTTTTCTTAATGCTTGTCATACTTTCTGTCGCATTGGTCATAATCTCTGGCTGTTCTAGCCTTTAAATCAAACTATTTGTGCCTTAGTGAACAACATTCTTACTATTATCTTGTCCTTTTTGAGACTCAGTCTTAGTGTAGTCCTTGTCTAGGTTCTAGCTTCTTGTCCTTGTCTATGAATGTCACAACCAGAAGTGGCAACGTGTTTTATCTCGATAACCTTAGATCTGTTCATGCTAGGGGCTGTAATCATGGCAGAGGTCACTTACCTTTCGTTACACAATCTGTATCCAGTTTGGCTAGTGAGGCATCTACACGATCTCCCTCACCTGCCAGGTCATCTCGAGTTCAACGAACATTTTCCAATTTGCAACAAATTAGGAATCCTTTTTTACCAAGAGGATACTGAGATAGGTAGAGGTCCTGCATTCCCAAACATGATGTATGATCCTTTCTCTAGAGACCCTTTTGAAACACAAAACAAGAAAACTGCGTGAACCTAAACATGGTAGTCATAGTCGATAACAAGAACCACCTAGGAATGACAAAGAGAAAGAGAAAGACTATGACACCGATGAAGAACAGGAAGAGGTGGAAATCCTCCCTGAACACATAGCAAAATGTCAAAGAGACAAAAACTTTCAAAAGGTCATGGGAATCCTAATCAATGAAGAGAAAGAAAAATACTTTCTCAAACTTGCCCAAGAGGGAGCAAAGTTGCCTTCTCATTTCAATGTAGAAACTATTGTCAAAATTGAAGAAGAAATCGAGACTTCAAAACTCCAAAAAAAATTGAAAATTATGCAAGACCCATTGGCTCAGATGATGCATTAGAAAGAGAAACCTACAAAGACATACACATTGGACACTCTTTGTTCATTTCCATTTGACAAAAGGATAAACATGCCACCTTTCCCATGAGGCGTAGAACTACCCAAATATGACAAGTACTTTGGTACTACTTATCCCCAAGATCACTTGTGGGAATTCGGTGCTTTGTCTATGAAGTTTATACACAATCAAATGTACCTCATACATTTATTCCCTAGAAGCCTAGGTGGTCAGGCTTTGGAGTGGTTCTCACATTTACCTCCTAGTATCAAGACATTTGACAAAATTGCCAATTCATTTGTTCAGCAATATTCTCATAACATTCAACATCCTGTAAATATTCGAGATCTATGCAACCTTAAATAGAAGGTTGGTGAGTCTTTTCTCACTTTCCTCCAACGGTGGAGACAACTATACACTAAGTATTCTCGTAAAATTTGAGAAATGGAGAAGCTTGACATTTTTACTGATAACCTCTTACCTAATTTTGGGTATAGAGTCCAACTACAAGGTCCACGTACCTTTGAAGACATGATTACACAGGCTATCTGTATCGAAGAATTTATGGTCAAGAAAGGTGAGCTCACTCTTCAGAAAGACACAAAATAAGGTTCCACTTCCAATAGGGATAAAACCAAACATGTCAACAAGAACCGAGAAATTGTACATCATGGGGTTGACAATGTCACACCCAAACCTGCTAAAACAACATTTAATCTCACAAACTACCTCAAAGCGGCCAAAAATGCTAAGAAGCCTCCCCCTAACAATAAGACATCTGGGAACAAATTGAAAAACTCATGGACAACATGACCCAAGTGAGAGTATACGCCTTTGGGAGAACCTTTGGATGTGGTTTACAAAACATTGCTACAACACAAGCTTATCTCACCAATGGATAACCCTCATCCCTATGATCCACAACCACATCCACCATGGTAGAATGAGACCTCATTTTGTGAGTATCACCAAAACAAGGGACACAAAACTAGTAACTGTATAAACTTGCGTCATAAAGTCTAGGACATGATTGATGCTGGTGATCTTGTGGTAGATGGACATAACAAAAACTCAGACCACAAGGCATTCAAAGAGCCTTTCCCAGCTTATGAAAAAGGAGAGACTTCAATACTAGAACCCTACAATAAGGTCAACTATACATATTCCAATGATGACAATGTCATTCACATGGTTGAACCTATAGATTTTGAATACTGTGACATTATTACTATGAAGGGCAAGCAAGATAACGACAAACCCAAGACACCATTTATATTGAAAGGCCCTACTTCCAATAAGATGGATAATGCATCTTGACAACACTGTGTTAATGTTGTTACTCACTCTCATGTAGAGTTGGTGCTCAAAGGCCCTGCACCTCCTACTTCAAATCTTGAACAACACAAAGACAAAGCCCTTGCTGGTCCATCTGGTAAAGGTGCAAAACACACAACGAACTTGACTACAACTAGTTATAGTGTTCTCGATCAATTAAAACAAACTAATGCTTAGATTTCCATCTTTGAGCTGCTTAAAATCTCGCCTGCTCACAGGAAAATTTTTGACAAAGCCCTCATTGAGGCAAATGTTCCTCAAGATCTTAATCTTGAGTGATTTCAATCCATGGTAGGTCACCTAACCTCACCTTATCTTATGACCTTCTCCAAGGAGGATGATAACTTGTTGAATCACCCATACAATTAGCCTCTACACATTGAGGTTATGATCCACTAGACACGTGTTCGTCGGGTACTCATTGACAATGGCATTGGCCTAAATATTGTCTCTACTGCTCTGCTTAGAGAATTGGATTATTCTAAGGACTTTGTTGATCCTCGATGAAAGATCACTGTTAAAGCATATGATGAAGTGGAACGAAAGTCACTAGGTCTTATGGTTTTACCAATTTGCGTTGGTCCTATCGAAAGGGATGTCACCTGTCAGGTGCTTGACATTCCCTTAGCCTACAACATTTTGTTGGGACAACCATGGATACATGAGATGTGTGCTGTGCCATCCACATACCACCAATAAATCAAATTCCCATTTCATGGTTTTGAAGTCAATATTCCTGCCACTACTAGCTACACCTGCAATATGCTCAAAGCTATTGAAACTTTTGTCCCTACTAACCATGAGTCTACTGATTGTCACGGCAATAAGCTGAAACAAATTGAGCAGTCATTCAAATTGAATGAAACTAGTATAGGAGAGTACCACATTGAACCAGTGCTATCATTAACGTCTCTTCCAGAGTCCCCTTGACATTTTGGGAGAACCTCAGAGGTAAAGAAGCCATTCGTGCTAACACCTCAAACCAAGTATAATGGCGCTTTCATTAAGGCTATAGTTCCCTTACAAGATAAAAGTGAAAACAGAGCCATTGCTGCATGGCTTTACAAAGAAGAGGCTCTAGTGGACCTAACAGAACAAGCTCAAGAAATTACTCCTAAGAAATATGGACCTGGTCTTAGGCTTATGAAGCATTTTGGTTACAAGGGAACTGGCCCTATTGGGTGCAATAACAATGGCCTAATTGATCCTATCAAAGAAAAAGCTCGAAGCAATAGTGATACAACTAGCCTAGGGTTTAAGAAGGTCCCTTTCCATTTGGGATCAAATCAATTCATCCCCAAACTTGAGAGTTCATCTAAAAATGAGTCACAAGCTGAGTTAGATACTCAAGAGGAAGAATCTAATGATGAGGATTCCTACCATCATCCTATTCCTTATGATCTCACTAAATTCTTTGCTGAGCCAGATGACTTTTTGCCACATGTTAGCACTGTAGATGACACTAGTGATTCTTCTGAGGACAATATTGAGCAACTCAAATATCATTTAGAAAAGGGATAATCTAGTTAGTCATGCCGTATTGAGTATTTATGTAAGAATCTAGAGGCTAAAGGAGAGTATGTCCCTACCACTATTGGGGAGTTCTATAGTCTCTCACCATGTAGCATCGATTCTCATGAATACAAGTTTGACAATCTTTCAGAAGCTACTACTGATAAAGATATTGACCAAGTGCATGTCTATGAAAATTGAATCGAAGTGGGTGAAACGTCTAGGGTTAGGTCATGGAGGTCTGATCCAACTAGTGTCCTAGAGTTGTCAATTCCTGACATTAGTATTTCAAGGCATTTGAACACACCTGTGGATGAGGTCACCGTAGGTCTCAAATTGCTGGTCCATGCACTTAATGACTATACTGTGAACGCATATGAACTAGCCACTACTCTCTCACTCACACATCCCGAGCTTATAGACTAGAACCTCAATGCATCTAATGAAGTCTCCACATTCCAGAATGACTATGCTCTTGCCCATTACCTAAACGCTATTGAATCTGTAATGTCTTCCACCAATGAGCAGAGTATCAACATGACTAAGGCCAACATCAAATATCTCAGTCACATAATTAAAAAGAAAAAATGCAAGAGGTTCGATGGTGAAAACCACATTGTGGCAGTGTCAGATCCCAAAAAAGTAAAAACAAAAGACGTATCCAAGGGTGAAAACCTCTCTAAGGTGCCTATGAATGAGATATTTGATGTCCTTCCTAGTCACTTTTAGGAGAGATCATCAGTGTTAATAGAGCCGATGCAGCCAATTAACCTGGGCACAAAACAACATCCTCATGTGATACATCTGGTACAGTCATTTTCACCTGAAGAGAAGGAACAATTCATTGCCTTTTTCAAGGAAAAGAAAATAAATTTTGCTTGGACATATTTTGACATGCTAGGACTGAATCCTGATCTTATCATGCATCACTTTTTCATAGCACCAGGCATCAAACCGGTTAAACAGAAGCTTCAAAAAATGCACCCTCATGTTGCATTGCTCATCAAAGTCAAATTGAAGAAACTTCTAAAGGCTGGTTTCATCCGTGCAATTGATTATGTTGAATGGATATCCAATATTGTTCCTGTTTCCAAGCATGATAAATCTATTAGAGTTTGTACAGACTTCCATGATCTTAACTTGGCATGTCCTAAAGATGACTTTCCACTCCCTAATATTGATATGATCATGGACATGATGGTTGGCTATGAGATGTATTCACTTATGGATAGTTATTCTGGATACAATCAGATAAAAATTGCACCAGAAGACTAGGAGAAAATGGCTTTCACATGTGCATGGGGAACCTTTTGTTGGAATGTGATGCCATTTGGTTTAAAGAATGTTGGTGCTACATATCAATGGGTTGTTACTACAATTTTTCATGACATGATGCATACAACCATGGAGGACTACATTGATGATACCTTGGTCAAAAGTGCTAAACGCAATACTCATCTACAAGATTTGGGTCCCATCCTAGATCATATGGAAAAACTCAGTCTTCGGCTCAATCCTAAGAAATGCACTTTTGGTGTCACATTGGGGAAATTGTTGGGATATATTGTTTCTGCAAAGGGAATGAAGTAGATCCAGAAAAGGTACAAGTAATAATGGACATGCCACCACCTCAGAACATCAGTCAAATGAGAGGACTAAAGGAAAGGCTTCAACCTATTTGTAGGTTTATTTTACAATTGGCAAATAAATCACAACCCTTCACAAAGACCTTACATAAGGGTGTGAAATTCAATTGGAGCCAGGATTGTGAGCAAAGCTTAACACGGATCAAACAATATCTTGTCAATCCACCAATCTTGATGCCTCCTATGCATGGGAAGCCTTTGCTTTTATACATTTTAGCCACTGAAACATCTTTGGGAATCCTATTTGCTCAGGAAGACAATGACAACAAAGAAAGAGCTATTTATTACTTGAGCCAAACATTGGTCTCTTATGAGAAAAACTACAACATTATTGAGAAAGCTTGCTTGGCAGTTGTCTTTGCTTCCCAGAAGTTGAGACACTACATGCTTTCCCACACTACATGGCTTGTGGCTAAAATAGATCCATTAAAGTACTTGCTCAGTAAGGAAGCTCTCATAGGAAGATTGGCTAAATGGGTCATGATACTAAGTGAGTTTGACATCCAATATGTTGAACGCAAAGCTATAAAGGGATAGGCAATTACAGACTAGCTGGCCGAGGAACCCATACAAAGTCTTCTACCAATGAATATTGATTTCCCAAATGAGTCAATTCTGACACTCACACACCATACATGGGTTATGTTCTTTGATAGGTCCTTCACACAATAAGGATCAGGTGCTAGATTACTCTTCATTACACCACAAAGATACTCATTGCCCAAAGCATACAAGATTATGTTTCCTTGTACAAATAACATTGTTGAATATGAAGCTTTGATCAATGGTATGAAAATTGCAGCTGAATGGAGAGTAGATCAGTTAGACATCTTTGGTGACTCTCAGCTTGTTATCAACCAAGTAAATGATGTGTATCAAATAAAGGATGAGAAACTAATTCCTTACAAATGCATGGTTGATGACTTGACGAAGTATTTTGCACACATCAACTTCCAACAAGTTCCACACGCAGATAATAAAGTGGCTGATGCCATGGACACTCTAGCCTCCCTACTACAAATGCCAGAAAATGATCTTCGACATGAGTTCTTGGTGGAAGCATTACACTACCCAGCCTATGACACACCTGATTCCAAGATGATCGGTTTTATTATAGGACAAGAATCATCCCACTACCATCACATCTATTCCTACCTTTGTAATCAAACCATTTTGGAAGGTCTGACCTAGAATGAGAAATGTTACCTAATCTATAATGCTTCACATTATGTCATTATTGCTAATGATTTGTATAGGAGAGGTCTTGACGAAACACTCCTTAGGTGTTTAGAACCCAATGAGTCCAAATGCGCACTAATTGATGTTCACGAAGGCATTTGTGGATCTCATTCCAATGGCCTAACACTAGCTCGCAAACTTCTTCGTACTGGTTACTACTGGCCTAAAATGGAGCAAGAAGCTGTTAAGTATGTTAGGTCTTGCAAGTAGTGTCAGCTACACAGGAATCTCATTCACGCTCCAGCCAAAGAGCTGATTCTCTCTACTATAACATGGCTATTTCAACAATGGGCCTTCGACTTGGTGGGGCAGATTCACCCAACCTCTTCCAATGGACATAAGTTCATTATCATGGCTACAAATTATTTCATGAAATGGGTAGAGCCAATCCCTCTCATAGTTGGTGATGGCAAAACTATAGTTCTTTTCATCACAAACTACATCATCTGTAGATATTACTGACAATGGAGGAAAGTTCAAGAATAAAGACCTCAAGGAACTGTGCAAAAAATTCAAGATCACACAACATTGGTCTTCCATTTATTACCCCCAGGGTAATGGCCAAGCTGAGGCATCCAATAAGGTGATCCTTAAAATTCTTCATTGCACAGTTAGTAAGTCAAGGAGAGACTAGCATCTCTAGATCAATCCAGCCCTGTGGGCATATAGGACAAGCATTAGAACTCCAACGGGCACGACTCCTTTTGCATTGGTGTATGGGGCAAATGCTGTGCTTCCAATAGAGGTTGAGATTCCTACCTTGAGAATCTCTATGAAAGGCCTTATCACTGATGATGACTATAGGATAGCTCGGCTTCAAGAGCTTGTGTTAGTGGATGAATGATGACAAGTGGCATGTGATCATCTATGAGCATATCAACAAAGAATGGCACGAAGCTACAATCGGAGGATCAAGCCACGTGACTTCTAGTTGGGTGACCTCGTCCTGAGAGAGAACCCTAAGAATCAACAACAACGAATGAAAAAGGGAAAGTTTGAACCAAACTAGCTAGGTCCATACATCATCAGTACAGTATATGGATCTGGCGCTTATCAGCTTTCCACAATCAAAGGAGAAGTGCTTAAAGAGCCTGTCAACACTCTCCACCTGCAGCGATTTTATAGTTGATTTAATCTCAGCAAGCTCTCTATACATATATATGTCCTGAAAAAAAATCTAAAATTTTGAAAACTTGAAAAATCCTAAAAATTGGAAAAAGTCTTGAAAAAAATTGTTACCCTGGTGAAAACCTAGCAATAGGTGCCTTGGTAAAACCAACCAAAAAAAAATGAAAAACAAAAAAATACAAAAAAATTGAAAAAAACAAAAAAATAATGCCATTGATGAAAACTTGGAAATAGGCATCATGGTAGCAAAAAAAAGAGAATCTTGCCAAGAAGGTGAAAACCTGGTAAACAGGCACCTCTTGTTCCCAACGCTCCATCTTGCAGTGCATCTTCTGGCCATTCTGTACAGTCGCTTTCATGCTTTTTCTTTCCTACTTTTCCTACTTTCTGCTCATGTATCCATAGATTGAGTCTTGTCATAGCTTGAGGGCATTCCCCCTCTAGTGTCACTATTTTTGAAATTCTCCTCATAGAATCTCTTTTACAACAGTCACTAGTGGTTCTCACTGTATCTGCCTACTGTTGCTAGTGTCACTATTTTTGAGATTCTCCTCATAGAATCTCCTTCGTGACAGTCACCACTGTTTCTCATTGGGTCTGCCTACTATTGCTAGTGTCACTATTTTTGAGATTCTCCTCATAGAATCTCCTTCGTGAAAGTCACTAATGGTCCTCACTGCATCTTCCTACTGTAACTAGTGTCACTCTTTTTGAGATTCTCCTCATAGAATCTCCTTCGCGATAGTCACCAATGGTCCTCACTGCGTCTGCCTACTGTCACTTAGTCCTTCTTAGGTTCTTCATTGTGAAAATTCCTCTTTGACCTCAGTCACTAGTCATTCTGACTGTGTCTACCTACTGTTGTCACCCTACTAAAGAGATTTCTTTCAAATGTATTCTGGACATTGACACTTGACATCAATCCCAAAACATTGAACTCAGAAATGATATACTTGTTTGGATATGCTAAGCTTTTTTTTTGTTTGCTTTGTTTTTGCTTTATCATATCTCTTCGAGCAACTCGATGATGTTATCTTTGAATAGAGAAGTAATGACTGGGGGCATGATCTTTTCTTAGCTTTCTGTCTATGGTTTAGTTCCAACAAGTTGATACGTTCCTATAAAAGGGGTGTCCACTATAAGAGCCTCCATCTCGTGTTGGATGGCCGTGTGTACCTTGACTCTTTTTATATAGATACATCAATGACATTGGTTCTTCTCCTTGTTTGTTAGAGTGTACTCTTCATGCTATTGTACATACTGATACTTGTCCTATTAAGTGAACATACAGGTCACTGCAAGTATATCTAGCACACTGTTGTCTCAGGTTATGAATGCAAGGGTCATTGCAGATAGTATAAATACAGAGTACTTAGCATAAGAGGGATCTCTCGTGTATTTGGTGTGACTGTCATGCAAGCAACATTCAAGTCATCCTAGCATTTATGCTCTGATGCTTATGTTAACTTGCTACATTAAAAGGTATAAATGTTCTGGTCATTCTGGCTTCTTGTGCCTCGAATGCTTACATTTAATCCTAACAAACCAATAATGTATGTTACATTCATATTTCCATGATTGCAATGTCAGTGGGAATTTGTTAGAATTAATAATCTTTCTTTGGTTTTATTTATTTATTTATTGGGATAAACCAAGGTATCCCTTATATATTATTTATTTGTTTGTCCTCTAGTCCACATGTAAAGGACATATCATTCTTTTCCTATTGTCCACTTGTGAGGACAACTCTTTTTTGTATTTCCTTTAATAAAGAAAATAGATATTCCTCTTTAAGAGGAACTTGACACTTTGCACACACCTTTCATGAATGTGGCATTCATAGAAATGGGAGTTACAGATGCAAAGACATGCAACTCCTTTCTCATCTCTTTAAAAGAGGTGCTTCTCTCTCTCATTTTCATCTAGTCTCCATTATTCACATCAAGTTTTTGATGCTATTGTAAATGAGTTATTTTGCTGCATTTCTTCTCTCTCTCTTTCTCATTCTTAGGCTGTTGCCTCATTCATAATACTCACAAGAAGTTTTCTTTGCTTTCCCCTTATCAAATCATTGTCTCTTGTGTTGCTTATCTTTGGTTTTGCTCCATTGATCTTGTATCATTTGTATGGTAAAACTCGTCTTGCTCTCTTGGATTAAATCTATTATTTCGTTCTATTTCATTTTATTATATTTTATCATTTCAATCACTTTTTCTAACATGGTATCAGAGCTTTCTAATCCTTGTTTTGAGCTTTTGTGAAGGTTACCATATTGGAGAACTTTGTTGAGAGAAGAAGTGAAGAATAAAAAAAATTCATTCCTTTTTTTTTTTTTGCAGATTTTTTATTCAGTCTTCAAGTTTTTTTTTCTAACCCTATTTGGAAGGTTTACCGCCAAAGAGTTCTTCATTTTTTTATTTTTTCTAACCTCCTTTGGAAGGCTTGCCGCCAAAAGATTCTTTATTTTTAATTTTTTTTATTGTATCTAACTCTATTTCTATTGCCAGTTTTTTAAGTTTTTTGAAATTGAAATTTTTTTTCTATTTTTTATTTTAGAAAGGAAAGTACAACAGTTCGTATTTTTCTTATATCTCATAATTTATGATTTGGGTTTGGTTGAAATTTTAACAGCATTTAGAAAACATAAAAACAAAAAAACCCTTTAAATTTCATTTGTATTAGAATAGTATTGCAAAAGTTATTGTACTATATGTGTAGTATTATTTGTTTTTCAAGTTTTAAGACAGCAGTTCGTGTTTTTATGATATCTCTTAATCCGTGATCTGGGTTTGGCTGAAATTTGAACATCATTTAGAAAACATAAAAATAAAAAAACTCTTTAAATTTTATTGAAAATAGAGTTAAATTAAAAAAGTTATCGCTCTCTGTGTGTAACACATTTTTCCAAATTTTCAAATTTTTATTTTTCCTGTTTCTTCAATCTGACCAGTGGTTTAGCAGGGAACATTTTAGTTTTTAATTTTGACTCTCTAAATCTCTTAATAATTATTTAACATTCTTGTGGATAATAAGTCTCACTTTTTTATTTCAAATTTATTATTTAAATTTTTAAACATAATTTTTAAATCATGTCGACTTTAATTCCAGAAATCAAGTTAAATAACTCAAACCATCATGCTTGAAAAACTCATCTTTCATTTATATTTCGTTTTAAGCATATTTTAGATGTTGCTACTGACCCTTCTATAGTTCCTGGTACCTCAGCTACACAAGATGAACAAAATGCATAGAATACTAAAAATGAGGAAGCCCTTGGCCTCATTGGTATATCTCTTAACCCAGATTTATATGTTCTAATTTCTCATTGCACTAATGCCCATGAAGCTTGGGATATTTTAAAGCAAACGTATGACAGGCCATCTGAATCACGCAAGATTCAATTGCAAGACAATTTGGAAGACTTGAGGTATATTGATTTCAAATCCATGGATTAATTTTTACTTAAATTTGATTATATTAAAAGTTAACTAATTGGATTAGGTGTTACTCTCACTGATATTAGATTAATTACAATTATTTTAAAGAAATGTCTTCCTAGATAATTTCAACAATTTATTACTAATGTTTATTCTCAACTTGCTATTCCTACTTTGTCTACTCAATTAACTTATAATATTTTTCAAAATTTGTTGCGTTAAGAGGAAGCTAAGTTATTACAATTCGGTACTCTTAGATCTAATGAACATGCATTTGTGTCTAAAATTCAAAATCAAAATTTTAGAGCATCTTATCATGCTCCAAATAATAATCAAAATCAAAATTTTAATACTCACAATTTCAATAATAATCATAACAATCATAACTTTAATAATCGTCACAATAATAACAACCTATTTAATTATAGACCTTCTTTTAACAACAATTATAATCAAAATACAAATTGTAATAATAATCATTCTAATCAATATAATAGTCCTAATAAGAAATCTCATTGTACTTATTGTGGAAAAGATGGTCATGTAACTAATAATTGTTTTAAAAAACAAAAAGATAAGCAACCTATCAATAACAATAATCAAAACTCTCATCCATCTCGTCATGCTTTTACTATTAGTTACAATGTTCCTAAAAATTTAGAATGGATTATTGATACTGGTGCATCTCAACATGTTACTTTTCTTAAAGAAGTGTTTGATTATTTAAAACTCAATCCTTCTAATATTCCAATTTAATTAGCTGATAATCATAGTTGCAAAGTTGAAGGATTTGGTAATGTTAGTATTCCAAATGGAAAATTACATGATGTCCTTTATGTTCCTAAGTTGAAATACAATCTTCTTTTTGTTATAAAATTATGTCAAAATTACAAAGTTGAGTTTCATAGGGACATGTGCTTTGTTATTGATCATAACACTAATGAAGTTGTTGCTAATGCTAAGTTAGGCCATGATAACTTATTTAAATTTTTTGAGTTCACCTCTTCTAGACACTCTTTGCACAAAGATATTACTTTTAATATGGAGCATAAAAGGCTTGCTCATTTGAAAAATGAGCATATCTCATCTAATACGGTTGAAAATTTACCTTCTATTGCTTCATCTAAGATGGCATGTACAAAGTGCATGAGTAAAAATATGCAAAATACCAAAAGTTATCAAGCTTATAATCCTATTACTAACAAAGTGCACATAGCATGAAATGTTTGTCTTGCAGGAAATGGTGCGCATGATTCTTCTAATGCTCAAAATGAAAAAGTTCATGGAAGTAGAATTGTGTTAGTGGAGGACCAACCTCCTTCTTTAAACCCTACTCCTCATATATCTACCTTTATTCCTCCTATTCTTTCTTACAATGGTAATGGTAATGATGCATTTATAGATCATGGTAATAATGCTAATATTGATAATGGTAATAATGCTAATGTTGAAACAAATGATGCATTCATACATCATGACTCTTCCTCTAGTGATAAATTTGTTAATAGAAAAAATAAATAGTTTCAAAAAGTACTTAGTAAAAGAGATCAATTTTTAGAATGGGTGGACTTCAACCTAGGAGGATTAATTACTGCAAATATTGTTTGATGTTAATAATTCTCTTTCATCATCTTTGGCATTTCTCTTAAGTATGTTGCCTAGAAATTATGTTCTATATATGATCTTAATTCTATTTGAATGTTTCATACCATGATAGTTTAGGTATATTTATTCATGTGTATATATGGGGGCCCACATATATATCCTGATAAATATACAAATTATTGTGTCTCTTGTGATTTATCAAATATGAGTGCATTCTTTATTTCACATAAGTAAATTTATTATATTTATTTTTCTTATTCCTTGGGATTATGAGTTATTATACACTATTGCCTTCAACATTTATTTTGTTCTACTGATTGGCACATAAGTGCGGTTTATGCTTTTTTAGCATCATTTTATTGCCATATTGACACTTTATGGTTAATACTATTTATTATTGGAGTTTCTCTCCAATTTTAGTTAATTTGACCCATCTTGAAGGCATTTTACTCTTATTTGAAGGCAATCAATTGTTAATACTCATACTCCTCCCCTTTGATATCTTTGAAAATATGTCATATAATGTTATGTATACTTCTTTGCTTAAATCATGAGTCGTATAGGTTATGGATTGATCACCCATTAACTTGCAGTAAAATGACTTATTAGTGGACTGTCTATATCCACGTGATTGAAGCATTATTGATATTGGATTCATTAGCTAGCCTTTTCTATGGTCTTTTTCTTGAAAGTTTTGATAACATATTTGTTCTTTGCAGGATATGATTTATCTTGATTTCTTTGTGGTACCAAGTTACAGTTATATTTACTCTATGAGAATTTACTTATACATAAAAAGTTTCTAACTTGAATATAAGATGAAATTATCCTTGTGGATAGTTGCCTTTGTTTCTATGTTTCAGGTAATACATCAAGGCACATACAAGATATCATTATTTGTTGTATAGATCCTATGCCACATGAATCCACTTGAAGATGTAACACACTTGAAGAATTATCCACTTCTCTTGGCTCTCCAATGATATGCCCATGATAATAAGAGACCTCTTTCACAATGAAGATATTTCAAAAAAATCAAGTTGTAATATTGTAAATTGGTTTTGACAACATCTCCCCAAGTAAAGATTAAAGGGGGGTGTTAGAATTAATAATCTTTCCTTGGTTGTATTTATTTATTTATTGGGATAAACCAAGGTATCTCTTATGTATTATTTATTTGTTTGTCCTCTAGTCCACATGTAAAGGACATATCATTTTTGTCCTATTGTCCACTTGTGAGGAAAACTCTTTTTTGTATTTCCTTTAATAAGAAAAATAGATATTCCTCCTTAAGAGAAACTTGACACTTTGCACACACCTTTCATGAATGTGGCATTTATAGAAATGAGAGTTACACATGCAAAGACATGCAACTCCTTTCTCATCTCTTTAAAAGAGGTGATTCTCTCTCTCATTTTCATCTAGTCTCCATTATTCATATCAAGTTTTTGATGCTATTGTAAATGAGCTATTTTGCTACATTTCTTCTCTCTCTCTCTTTCTCATTCTTAGGCTTTTGCCTCATTCATAATACTCACAAGGGGTTTTCTTTGCTTTCCCCTTATCAAATCATTGTCTCTTGTGTTGCTTATCTTTGGTTTTGCTCCATTGATCTTGTATCATTTGTATGGTAAAACTCTTCTTGCTCTCTTGGATTAAATCTATTATTTCATGCTATTTCATTTTATTATATTTTATCATTTCAATCACTTTTTCTAACAGAATTGTATAACATACGAGCTTTATTTTATATCCGATGATGATTAAATATCGAGGCTTGGTAACCAGACCTAGGGTTGCATTTAATAGTCTTGCATTACATACTTCATTTACATAAGCATGCAATTCGATGGTCATTATGTTCATACTCTACATGCATCAGATTCCTCCATGGTTGTACAAGTGTTTGGTTTGTCGATTCACGCTCCGTAATAGAATACCTGTGACTTTCAAGAAAAAACACACAACACTATGTGAGATGTCAGTTTATACATATTCATTCTATCTAAGTACAACATACATCTCATGTACATCAAAGTAAAACAAAATAGACAATGACATGTACATAGGAATACTCGGCTCAAGATCTCGTATATATATACCAAAAGAATGGGTCATTACAAAAATTGGTGCTACTTGAGCATAATCGATCAAAAATGATACATGTGGTGCTGGCACACCAATTGATACATAGCCAGGGATCAAAATCAAAGATCATGCAAAAAGCATCTAACTCTGTCCCGAACCTTTGCCTCCAAGAGGAGCAGGGGCAGTAGGTGGCAGAGGCGGTAGTGGCATATCTGGCTTGACAGGAGGTCGTGCGCCCCCAAACTCTCGCACATACTAAGAATAGTGTTGCACCTGGAGTGTCTCATCTTGCATGGCACTGGTATATGTAGCATAGTAATATGCTGCCTGAGCCAACTAAACCAGATCTCATCCTGTGCTAACTCTAATCTCCGCTCTGCAGTCTTGGTGCGCTCTCTCCAAAGATCAGTGTCATGCTATCACTCCACCAGCTATGCATCTCAGACCACCACTACAATCTGTAACTCTCCCAACTATTGGGAGGCCTGACGAAACTGCTCTCGATATCGCCATACCATGTCCTACACCCCACCTGCCAGCTAATCTGGCATGTCCTCATCTACCATCTCTGGTGCCTGCTGCTGTGGAGGTGCCTGCGACTGTGGTGGCACCTGCTACTATGGAACCTCCTACTAAGGGGCCTCCTCCTCTATCCTCTACCTATGGTGCCAACTCTGTCTAGTCCCACTGCCCTCGACACTTGGGTCTGATCCCATCTAATGTGGAAAAATTTGCATCTACTAAACCCAGTGCCGGACTCGTGATTGTTGCTATAGCTGAAGTGGTGGTTGTGGTTGTGCCTGTTGTTTCTAAGGTTCCTGTCTCTCTACCTACCCTACCATCCCCACTGGATCTGTAAAATGTGGGAATGAATGGCTAATCAAAAATGCCTGATATGCAAGCATCATCCCGGCATCTGCTACCTCTAGCAGGTAGTCCCACTGAACTGTAGCTAAGCTATGAATGTCTATCATGGATCGCCCTGGATCCATTCATGCTGGCCACCCCTGCTCAACATCCTTCTGCAACCTGACATAGGCACAGTACTCAACAAAAATATCCTATGGTCGGCCATATTGCCGCCACACCCATGATATCACAAATCTCTCAATAATTGATGTCGTCCTGCCTATCAGAGATCGAGAACTGAACATCCAGGGTTCCATGAAGTTAAAGCATCATTCTGAATCATTCTACAAATTCTTGTTTTGAGTGCATTTCAAATTTGCATTTTACCCCAAGTCTCAGACATCGACAGGAGGTTGTGTTTGCATCTGAATATCTCGCACCCAGAACGGTTTTGTGACTTTCCACTTTGAGAGTGTCTAGTGTTCATACCTTAAAACCTATGTTTTAGATTTTGAGTCATTTCAAGTTCGTTTGACTAGGTTTTGAATCCCTCAAAGTTGGCCAGTTACGGTTTTCATGTTTTTGCAAAATATTCAAAATTCTGGGAAGCCCTGTTCGATGTGCTATAACTTTTGACCAGTTAACCAAAATGTTGAAATTCCTATTGCATTGCATTTTAGGCGTCAGAGACTTGTCATGTTTCAAGTTTTAGCTCTTGATGAATCCGTTTGATTAGTTTTCAAATGTGATTCCAAATGGAATTTCTAAAGTTATACTGGTATTAGCATTTATAGATTTATTAGGACCCCTTTTCGAGATGTAATAACTTGAGATCCATGATTGGTGAGATTGAATGGATTGTACCCCTGTATTGTTTTCTAAAAATACTCCAAGTATGTCAGTTTTCAAATCTTGACGAATCCGTTTGCACACTTTTCCAGGTCAATTCCATTTGCAAAAATCGTTATCTTGTCAATGTTTCCAGTCAGCAATTCTGAGTAGCTCACTTTGACCTCTCGCCATTTGCATCCTGTGATTCATCATGACCCAAAATCACATATTCATAATATTCTCATGACAGAGAACCAGTGCCCCAGTTTTCATCTTTCCAAGTGTCCGTTTGTCCAATTTTCCAGGCCAAATCCAAACCCAGTTTATGGTATTCTGACATGTTTGTTTGCAGGTAATTCTGAGAAGGCAACTTTAACAAAAAATATCTTTTGAACCTAAATTCATCATAAGATGAGATTCGACAAGGTAGGAATATGAGGAACAAAGATTTAGTACTGTTGATCTTAAAGCCCAGTTATCTGTTTGGATAAGTTTTTAAGTCCAGTTAACAGACCTGCTGACACAAAATTGACAGTTTGCAACAAGAGTTAAAATGAGTTGTATTTGATTGCTCAGTGGTTGAATTTGATTCTAATCAGTTCAAGATGATTGATATATCAATTTGAAAAGTTAGTCACCCGAACATGAAATTTTTTTTTTAGCTAGGTCACCATGTGACCCAACTCCTATGATCAAGATATGGCTCTATCAGCATTGTTGCATTGCAAGGGTGACTTAAGTCTTAATGGGGTCCAATTAATGTGACCCGACTACTGAAGATTACAGAAAACTCATATTTGTAGATTGAAAGTTAATATGGGTGCAATTGATTTGTGAGGAATTATGAAAAGGCATTTGAGTATGTGCTTATTGTTGCCATGAGACTTGCATTAAGAAACATCACTACCTATTTGAGAATTATATGATGGAAATGATTCTAAAATGGGAGTCTTCAAACATAGCTTGTGTTGCTACTTTAACCATGGATTCTTGAGTTTGAGTTTGAAGATTGGAGGGATTTTTCTCATCAAAGGCGAAATTACTTATGGTAGGTTGGGCACTTATTGTGAATTATAGATCACAGTTGGACACTATAGTGTGGATGTTTCTATCATAGAAAGGATTTGGCTGGGATTCATTACTTATTTCCATCAGCTTTGAGAAGCTCAAAATTATGGTCAAACTGTTCGTGATCCATCCAAAGCATTACAAGCAACACATAACCAAGTTGCAACACCTAGCTAGGCATTCATGCCAAGACATGGTCAATGATCACAAGTACCACATCAACGCCCCCCAGTTCATCAATCTTCATTACCTCATCTTAGCAGCCAACAATCTATTGGCTCAGCTACCACACAATTTATGAGAACTGGTGCCCAAATTTCCACCACATTTGGTGCCCCTAAGCCAGCCCCTGCATCGGAGAAACCTTGCAATCTCAGCGCAAGGAAAAGAAAATCAGAGAAAAGTCCATGCTAAAGGCAGAGAAGAAGGCCATATGTGAGGACAGTCCACATCCAAACAAAAGAGGCACCTCTCATGGCACCAAATACGTGAAGAACAGTCCCACATAGGAGCAGAGGAGGTGCATCAAAGCAAAGGAAAATTTTCCAAATACAAAGAAGATAGAATCAACGATGAAGGGGAGCTGGCTATCATGAAACAAAAAAAAGAGAGCCACGTTTTGAGATGAGACTCCCACATAGAAAATAGAAAGGAGGCAAAGAACGCAATAAAAATAGTAGCCTTCACTAGTCAAGGCATTGAATAGGGAATTGGCATAAAAAAAAGATGATCCACGTTTTTGCAGTAGACAAGGCAAACACATTATAACAAAAAGGCTCCAAACAGCAGAAGCCATGCATGTAGAAGAAGCCCATGCCAATGAAGAGGGACCCCTGCATGAGGGAAAGTGCAGTCAACAATGCACTTCCAAGCAGCTAGGCAACAAAAAAAATCCATGCTTAAATATAGATCAAACCCACAGCAGATCCAAAGTCAACGCCATTAAAATAGAGATCCCTCATGCCAAAGCACAAAAAGACAAAGCTCTAGCCTACAAGAAATGAACAAAAGTCTCACGCCGGATAAGAAAATGGAGGAACCCACAGACACTAGATAAAAATGTAGAGAAAAGGTTTTTCAAAACCTTTAATCCCACATTGAGGTCATGAGAACTATTTTAACATTTTAAATACAATGCAACTCATCTTTTAGTGTGAATTGAAATAAGAGGTTTTTGGAAGCCAAGTTTACAGAGGTGGGGCCCATGGTCGGCAGGCTAGTTATAAACGCAGTCAAAGACAAATTTTTGAACAAACATGCAATCCAAAAGAGAATGACGTCAATGAGTGGGAGGTTGCCAGAAAACTAAAAATCCAACACCTCGCTACTTCACTAGCCGAGAAATTTCAAAAAGTCTGGCTAGCGACATAGCGAGGTTGACGGAAAATTCCAAAAATCTGGCAAGAGTCAGAATGCAACGTGGGTCCCGCGTGCAATGCCATCAATGAATGATGAAAGGACAAGTGGCAGCGATAGAGTGACTAGGTAATGATGTGGTGAGAAGATCTAGAAATGCACTAGATCATGCCACGTGGCATATCCAATGGTTTTCGTTACCTCGCTAATTGAAGTTGCTCATCAGTTAACCATAGCAAAGTGGCAAAAAGATGACACGTGAGAGATGATGCAAACCATGTAAGCCAATCAATGAATAACATGTGTCGTTAAGCCAGTCAAACCAAGTTTGACCTCAGATTCAAAGGCTATGGAAAGTTGTGAAGGCAAATGAAAAGTATTTTTTAATCATTTTATGCAAAATGGATGCCCATGAAAGTTTTTCAAAACTCAGAAAGGATTTTAATATAAAGTTCTAACCTTAGAATATTTTAAATTTTCCAAAATTTAAAATATCAAAGTTACAGACCTGAATATTTTCTACCAGGGGAGCATTTTTCAAATTGATATTCTAGGCGTTTCTGGAAGGCTAGATATGCCTTATCATATACTGCCGAAATCGTGAGAATCCAAATTTTCCATTTCTGAAGTTAATTTTTTCACAGTGCTTCCTAGTTTGAGCTATATCCAGAAACGTGAATTTTGTGGCTTTCTCAATGGAATGGATAAAAATTGAAAATCTAGTTAGAGGATTAGTAAAACTTGGTAAGAATGCGGTTGGAGCTCACTTTTCTTACATTCACTAAATTTAACCCAATTTTTGCCAAGCATTTCAACGGGTTTTCAAATATTTCGATGACTTAGCAAGGTTTCATCATTTCAACAGAGATATTTCTTAGATCAATAATAGTAATGATGAAACCAAAATTAGATCAAGATGGGAGAAGGAAGGAAGAAGTTTTCAGTTGCCAGAAGATTGATTTTCAAGTGGACACTTGTCAAGTAAAGATCAGATCCAAGATTTCTTTTGTGTCTATATCTTTCTTTCTCTAATACATTGTAAGTTTCTAATTTTTGGGAAGTTCCAGTTCTTTGGAGAAAATTTGCACATTACTGTGATACCAAGGTCTTGGATCCAGTTCTGGTTGCATTCCCATGACTGTGACACCATTTTCCTTCAACAATTTATTCTCATGTGAATAGTAGTAGTGTAAAGTTAATACAGATAGTTATGATACATTAGGTTGTTTCATGTTTTAATTTCATGCATTTTATTGTATTGTTTCAAGGAAATAAATACATATGAGCAAGCATTTCATTAGTTTCATTCTGGTTCTCGTCTCATATCTCAGTAATTTGTAGTCTTATGTAGTCCTAGAATGAAGAGCTGAGATCAATTTGCTTCCCCTTAAGGTTGTATGTCTGATATATTTTGTTGTTGGAACAAAGTGCTAAGTAAATGCTTAATATGTTTGATAGGGTTACTGGTTATGCTGAGAAGGATATTTTGTGACAATGAGATCTGAATGAACATTGATGTCTAAATCACAAGGTGATTAGATAGATCTGATGTCTTGGTATACAGAAAATGTCCTGATGCCACAGATGTATGTTTTGGATTCATGAAATTGCCCAATGGATTAGGCATTGATCAGTTACAGGATCATTAGGTTTTGCTGCATGCTTGAGGATTTTTTGAACATCAACATTATTAATCAAACTCTTTTCCCTTTCATGTTGAAGAGCTATAATAGAATGCCCTCACTCAGCTAATGAATATCCTAGATCTACATTTAGCTACTGTAGATTGATGTTGTTTCATGAGTTATCAAGAGAAATAAGGGTTTTATCTGCTTCATAATAGATTCAGTGTATGCTTTGACAACTGGTACCATATAAAGAATCTATAGGTCTACCCGCCTAGGTTTTGCAAAGCTTGAAGTAGAAGAAGGGTCTAGCCTTATAGTTGGCCTTGTGTCTGAAATGATATGTTAATCATGGGAGTTAGCTTCCCCTAGATGTGTCATGTTCTCATGGGGATAATTGGAAACCTATAACATTTTCAAACACCAATAGGTAATATGCCCTCGATATCTGCAAATATAGGGCTCCATGGGCTCTCTGGCATCCTAAAAAATTAGCTTGCATACTGGAAGATGCTCCCAGACCTAGATCTACAATACATAAACTCCAGCTACCATGGTCTTCTTCTCGTGGAAGATGACCTCATGCATCTCATGGAAAAGGTGAGCTAGCATGCACTGGTCCGACCCAAAAATCTTAGGTGCCTTTAGCATCCTGTGAAGCATGGCACTCCACCCGCACTCTAAACCATGCCATCCTCTGTCAGGACATAGGAAACAGCTCAAAAATATATCCATCACTAATGCTAGCCTATGCATGGGTCCATATGTGTGCATCAACTCATCCCAACTGATAGCCCTACCCCTCAGTAACTCTCTCCTGAACACAATAGATAGCACCTTTGTCCCCACTTGGGGCACTATATCATACACAACTTAGGCACTGTGGAAAGGAATCCTCAAAATCCTCCATATATCATTTGGAGTGATAGTCATCTCACCCATCGGCAAGTGGAAGGTGTTTATCTCTGAATGGAAATGCTCAACCAATGCAGTGAGGAGGCCATGATTCACCATCATGGCTAGAATCTGGCACAAAGAAGACAAACCCAATTGGGCAACATGTGCCCGATCAGCATCATCAAGACTTCGCAATAACTCTCCATATGGTAGATAGTGTGATCTGAATGAAATGTCACCAAAGACCTCCTGCACGCACAATAAGAAACAACAAAAGAAACAATCAGCATCAAGTCAAAATGATGCATCAGAACAAATTAAAATGCAATTTTTTGAGTGCGAAATTGAAACTTTTTAGGATAATTGTCATGGGATTTCGTGCAAAATTTCTTGAAATCTTGCACGAAGATTGAGAAATCTCGTGCAAAGATCTCCAACCTCACATGAAAAATCTCGTCCTTGCGCGAGAAAATACCTTTGCGCGCAAAAAATGAATCGACTCACGTGAAGAATCTCATTCTTCACACGAGATCTAATGCCTCCCACGCAAAAATTCTCTAGCCATGCACAAAGAAACAATGCACTTTGTTTCTTTGCATGAAGAAAGAAGATCTTCACATGAAAAGAGATAGGTCTCGCACAAAGAAAGATTTGACCCCTTAAAAAACATGCTAAAACATGCAATAAATGACCTCGAAATGCATAAAAGAAAAAAGTACAAAGGAGGGGAATCGATAACTCATTAGTGGTCCATAGTCTGCAAGGTGTTTGTGATGTCTAGAGTGCTCAAATCAATGATGTCTCATGCTAACTGCCATGTCTCTCACAGAGCTCAAATCAATAGAAGGAAAAAAGCACAAATGAATTGAAAATGACCCCTTGGACCCTTATATAGCTATTGACCCAAATTTTTCAAAGTGCTCAAATTTGTGCAAAAATCACACCCTTGGCTAATTGGACTGTTCTGGATCCATTTTTTGGGATCAAATTCAAAATTTGACACACTTAAGAGCCTCAAAAATGTGTTTTAAAATTTTGGGGACCAACGCGATCGAACGCTTGTGTAGCCCAAATCTTTCTGATACTTTGTGATTCTTGGCATCCTTTCATCTTTAAATTCTCCATATTTTCAAAAATCATTTTTGAAATAGTCAACTCAAGTCAACCGTGGCTAAATCTGATAAAATTTTGGTCAAACTTGGTCTTTGTGACTTTGCAATCATTTCAAATCAACCTTGAATCTTCTTTCAGATCATTCTGATCTCTTCTTTATTCTTTAGATCATTCTGATCTCTTCTACATTCTGCTACATCTCAAATTTCTTTTGTTTTTATTGCTATATTGCTTCGCATCTATTTCTGGTGTGTCATCTTTTGATTTCGCTCTCGAGGGGGCAGGATGATTACATCATTGAATACTTATTGCTTGGAGCATCTCGTTCCCATCTCATGTCCTCGTCACTTGGGGCATCTTGTTCCCTTCTATCTGGCATCTTCTCTATCTATCTTATCTTTTCATCAATTGATCAACCTTATAATAGCTCTTCTTAGAGTTTGATGGACAGGTATTGGGACAGTCTAAACCTTGACTCCTAAGGATCAAGCCTCATTCTGGGGATGATTCTAAAACTCATGATTGGACCTTTTATCTCTTTTACCAATCTTAGGTATCTAGGTGTTCTATCTGGATCCTTGAAGGTTAAGCTTCATCTTGGAGATAATCTTCTAAATGCTTTCAATCTCAGCTATCGAGGTGTTCTATCTAGATCCTTGAAGATTACGCTCTATTCTGGAGATAGTCTTCTAAATGTTATTACTCTCAAGTATCTAGGTGTTCTATCTAGATCCTTAAAGGTTAAACTTCATTCTGAAGAAACTTTTTAAATGCTTATCAATTTTAGGTATCTAGACGTTCTGTTTGGATCCTTAAAGATTACGCTCTATTCTGGAGATAGTCTTTTAAATGCTACCAATCTTAGGTATCTAGGTGCACTATTTGGATTCCTTGGGATTAAACTCTGTTCTAAAGATAGTCCTTAAAAGCTTATCAATTGGTCTTCGTATCATCAATTTTGGAACCAATCTCATTTCTTGATCCTCGCATCATGCTTTTTGATTTTCTTTGAATTGAACATGCTACTCGCACATTCATTCAAAGAGGGGCAAAATGTAATACCCCAAAATTGGCTCATTGCCATGATATCAATTCTGGTCTATTTCTGATCAATCCTAAAGTCATATTCCATTAGGCAAATTCTTATTCGGCTACTCGCTACTTGACTTAATTGTTAGATGCAAAAAATCCTAATTTGCATTCACCATGATTATTATTTATATCCTGTAGTATTTACTCATATTAGTCACATTAAACCTATTGATTAATATTTAATTTAATTACTAATTATTTATACTTTAATTAAATTAAATTATATCCTAAGGCTAATGTACTATGGAATTAAATTTATTTAATTTAATAAATATGCCTATTTTAATTAATTAAACAAAATTATTTAATTAAATGGGAAGCCATTCCTAATTAATTAAATGAAGTTATTTAATTAAATAAGAAAAGTGTCTCTAACTAATTAAATAGAATTATTTAATTAAATAGAAAAGGTAATTATGAGAGCATATCTCATTTTATTAAATTAAATATCTCACCAAAATCTCTTTTTAGTTCAAAAAAAGAAATTCCCAGTTCATTGTTGATCAAAAAGGAATTGAATCAGTTAACTCCTTATTCTACTCAAATTGAATTAGTTAACTCCTTATTTTACTCAAATTAAATCAGTTAACTCCCTTTAATTTGGGAATCTTCCTTTATGACTAAACTTCACCTTTAATCTGGACCATTGATTGAAATTGATCTCAAACCGTTGATGGATTCCAGGAAAGTCTATTTAAGAGACCCTCATCTCTTCATTTTGAGAGAGGATGAATTTGAAATTTGCATCAAATTGCTGTTGGAAGTCATACTCACATTTGCTCACATTTGCTCATATTTTACATACATTTGCATCCTTAGCTTAATTTCATTTAGCATAATATGCATATGATTAATCTAGTTTCCTTTACTTGTTCTTAGATTAGAATGAATTTCTCATTCTAGATTAATCTACATAATCATATAGATTAATTTCATTTCTTAAATCATTCATTCTTAGAGGGTCTGGTTGCTTAACACCTCAAATCTGAGGATATCTAACAAGAAAAATCCCTTTAGATAGAAGGCAACAGGTCGCCTTACCATCTGATTCTTGGATGAACAATCCAATGTTCATTTCGGGATGAATTTGCAAATAAGGACCATGTTGAAGTGTGTGTGTTAGCATAGGCCACATTTTCATGCATACAAAATGTACCAAAAATATAGCCCAAGTAGAGATGACAGCCTCCACCCTATCATCTGTGCAGATGACAATCAGGTGACTGCGACATTCATGAAGATGATAAGATCGATCCTATCATCTTCATAGATGTGAAATAAGGCAAGGGATGTCATAGAGATGATAGGCTCTAGTATGCCATCTTCATAGACGGCTCAAGAAGAATAGGGCTAGTGGAGACAATGATCAACAGGTCATTGTCTCTGTAGATGACAAAAGATATGTTGTCTACACTGATTGGCATCTGCACCATTCTACGGCTCTATGGATTAGCGTCAGTGTTGATTAGCATCTTTTCCTATTAGTATCTGCGTCAATTAGAAGCTCCGTTCATTGGGACAAATGAGTGAAGGAAGAAGGAAGATGCCCCATTCTAGGGATGGCATGGACAAAAAGGACTGACTCTCTGCATGTCTATGTTGTAGGAGGACACAGTGCTATTCAGGTTGAGGGAGCACTACCGTCCTACCATGGTGTTCTAGGAGTGACTAACCAATGCAGATTGGGGACACATGTGGCTATGTTGACTAGAGCACATCCATGAGTGGCCAAATATGAGGGCCCACTTAGTGTAGCTATCGATGTTAATAGAGCGATAGCATGCACCCACATGGAGCTTCCATCTATTCACAAGGGGGGCTATAGTCACACTTTCAGACATGTGGCAGATCCTACGAGTGCCCATCTAGGGGGCATACCCAGAGTATGTAGTAGAGGGGTCAGACCCATTTCTGAGAGAGTGCTTCGGCAGATGGCAACAAAGACTATCAATCCAACGATTGTGGCTATCTTGGAGGGGAGCTCTAGAGTAGAGATTACTGAGGCTAGTAATATATCTAGCCTCCCTCATATGGTGGATGCTACCTAATCACGAAGGACATGGTTGGCCTATTGGTTGGGTGCGAGTGCTAAGCACCCTTCTACAGGAGGACGAAGAGGTCTACTACTAGGGGCAGACAATTTGCACATGTGTGCCTATCTTACACTACAGACTATGGGACTAGGACTGACATTGCTGATGGTCTAGTCATGGGAGCACATTAGAGTTACACAGTTCATCACCCAGTAGGAGAACAAGCAACCTGGCAAGCCATTCACCTATAGATATCGGTTGTCGATCCAGTACACAACCACAGAGTCAGTGGGATTTTGGCACTACTATATTAATGAGAACATTATGGTCGAGTGGACTCCATATGATGGGCTAGAGCAATGGGGTAGGATACTAGCAATAGGTTGGGAGGATGACACAGAGGATCAGATTTACCTCGCGTACACACAAACTGACTGTTGGATCATTGGGTAGTCCATGCACATGATCATGCATTACATGCCTTCTCGGGTGTGATGATAATTTGGGAGGACATAGAATATGGTGCCAAATAGATTCCTATACCCTATGGTTTCTCAAGAGTATGGTTGGCTATGGGGGCATAGGACCAACCTTTGGTTGGCTTGCATATCATGGGTATTTATGCTAGTAGTGCCGTGGGTACATGGATAGGATAAGGGGGATGCAAGTGTGACACTGGCATATGCACAATGGTGGGCATCCCACTAGTAAGTCAGACTCATAGTGCCTAGGGTGCCTCCACCAGTAGAGCAGCCACAAGAGGATGGAGATGGTGCAAGGGATGGGGGATAGCTGGCGATGATGCCACCTCTAGCATAGGGGGCACAATAAGGACCATGTGGGCACAGAGTCAGTGTGAGGAGGGGTACTAGGCCAATGCTAGTATAGGCACTAGTAGAGGCACCAGCACAGGCACTAGGACAAGGGCTAGAGGTACAGGTATAGGTGCCAGTAGGGGGACAAAGATAGGGGCTAGTGGAGGACCCAAATATGGTGAGGGCTGAGCGGGATAGCCTTCATGCAGAGGTAGCCTAATTACAGGGGGTAGCATAGGTGTAGCAGACATGAGCAGACAACCTAGAGTAGGCCATGGTGGCCATACAAGCAGAGCTATAGGTGTAGAGGGCTAGAGGAGATAGTGCACAGGAGGCCTTAGTAGCCCTACAGGTACGAGTGGATGCCAGGGAGTTTGCAAGGATGGAGATCCATGCAGATGCAGAGGAGTTGGCAGAGCTAAAGAGACTCCAAGGGTAGGTAGCTACATTATGGTCCAAGCGAGCTACCCATCAAGCACAACTGGATGGATACTACAAGCAGAGGGATATAGCGAGATAGATGCTATAGCCTAGTGTAGCCATCACAGTCATGTAGGAGGCCATCACAACCAGCTAAACAGAGGCATGGGCCATATGAGAGGTAGCCTATTATAGATCACTTTATATTGAGGCCATGCATGCCAATCACGACGGCCAGATTTTGAGAGGGGGGCTAACTCATGGATCTCAAGTGGCAAAGCCAAATTAGAGCAATTCATAGGATAGCAGAGACCTCCTTGAGGAGGAATATAGGGGGGTTGGGCCCTCACAACTAGTGGCTTGATTTTGTATAGTGATCATTTTTTTGATAGATATGTGCAGATGCAATGAGTTTTTGATGATGCATTTGTACTACATGATGTTGTATATGGACTTGTATAAACATTGATTTTTTGATATATATACATGACATGATTTGATGGCTCCATATGTGTATGGATTTATGTGATGCATATGATATCTATGATGTGGATATTGACATTTGTGATGTAGGATATGTGTGATGTGATGTTTCCTATAATGTATATGTATATGATGCCTAACATGTGGATGATGCAAGTTTACTGGCGATTATAAGATGTATGCATTTCTTTATTTTACATGTATGGATGCACTATATATATATGAGAGATGTGATTATGATGTATATGCCCCTAGATGTGATGACTAAAATGGATGCATGTAATTAACATAATAAATGAACAATGCAATCTAATAAAATGAATGTAACCTAATGATAAAATGTAACCATATTTGGTTGTAATGATAAACTGACCTAGTCAATTTCCCTCAAACTTCCCTTTCTTTTCACGGTTCTGGAGGTTCCTCATATTATGTTGCAAAACTAAGTCACCCACTTCAAACTCTCGTGGCTTGAATTTCTTATGATACTGAAGCTAAAGGAAATTTTGATAGATGCAGTGGTGGTTTAGAGTATTAAGGTGTCTCTCATCAAGGAGTTGTAGCTCTTGCAAGTGAGCAACTCTATATTCCTCTTCAGACATCAGATTCTTGAGAGAGATTCTGAGCGAAGGGAGCTCAATTTTGATGGGTAAGATATCCTCAAAACCATAAACAAGGGAAAAGGAGTGGCTCCTATGGGGGTACAGATGGAGGTACGGTAGGCCCAAAGGGGAGGAGCAAGATGGAGGTGCCAATCATGGCCAGTTGCATCAACAATTTTCTTTAGGATTTTCAAAATGGTTTTATTAGTAGCTTTAGATTGGCCATTCACTTGGGGGTAGTATTTGGTGGAAAAATGCTAAGTGATTTCGAATTTCCTACACAATGTGGCAACCTCTTAATTTTTTAAAGGGGTTCCATTATTAGTCATGATATCTTGAGGTATGCTAAAATGATAGATAATGTAGTTCAAGATGAACTTCAAAATCTAGTTTTCAGTGATGTAGGTTAATGGAATTTCTTCGACCCACTTTGTGTTGTACTTAGTGGTAGCAATAATGTACTTGTGGCCATTTGAGGAATTTGGGTATACTTGACCAACAATATCGAATCTCCAATGAAAAAATGGCCATGGAATGATGGTGGACTGGAGGTCTTGGGCAGGAGCGTGTATCAAATCACCATGCTACTAACAAGGAACACATCTCTTCACAAAATGATATGCATCTACTTCCATAGTGAGCCAATAGTAACCTATCCTAAAAAGCTTTTTTGCTAACATAAGGCCACTAGAGTGGGCACCACAAATCCCTTGGTGAACCTCTTCTAATGTCGTTCTAGCTTTATCTAAAATGAGACATCGAAGGAGGGTTCCATCAAAATGTTTTCAAAAAAGTGTGTCACCTAGGATGGTATATTGAGTTATGCAATGGATGAAGGTTTTGCTCTGATTTGGGGTGAGGGTTATGGAAATAGCTTTTTGAGGTAAATAGGCAAAGATGTCAATGTACCATGGAGACTTAGGACCAAGAATCTCATACACCAACTTTGAATCAATTTTCTCATAAGTAGGAGTAAAAAGATTATCAACAAGAAACTCACATTTAGGACTATATTCTAGCATGGCAATCATGGAGGCAATAGTTTCCATTGCATCTTCTACTTTGTTATTAGTGCTTGGGATCTACTAAAAAACTAGTTCCATGAAATGTTGTTTAAGATCCTCAACTATCCTCCAATATGGTAATAGCTTCTCATCCTTTTTATGGTATTCATTTGTAACTTGTTTAATGACCAATTGCGAGTCTCCAAAAAAAAGAAGGTTTTTGATATTCCATCTGATAGCTTGACGTAGTCCTATGACTAAACCTTCATACTCAACTATATTTTTGTGCAAGGGAATGAGATTTTATAAGACTTAGGAATGAGATCCCCATTGTGGTGTCACAAACAAAATTCCTTCCCCCAATCCCTTTTGTGTAAAGGATCCATCAAAAAATAGTTTCCATGGTGTATTAGGGGCTATAGTCATAATTGTGTCATCTGGAAAATCTACTACAATGGGATGGTCACCTTGAAGAGGAGCTTTGGCAAGCTGATCTACAATTACTTGTCCTTTAATGGCCTTACGATCCTTATAAACAATGTCAAATTTACTTAAAATCAAGACCCATTTTGCTGCTCTACCAATGAGTGTGGCTTTTGATAGAAAATATTTGAGTGGGTCTATCTTGGCAATGAGGTATGTAGTATGATTAAGCATATAATGTTGTAACTTCTATGTGTAGAAGACTACAACCAAACATGCTCACTCAATAGCAGTGTAGTTCAACTCATAGCTAACTAGTGTTCGATTGAGGTAATATATAGCTTGCTCATTCCCATTGTCATCTAACTGTGCCAAAAGAGCACCTAAGGCAACTAAAGTGGCTGAAATGAATAGGATCAATGGTTGTCCTACAATTGGAGGAACTAGAACTGGAGGATTAGCCAAGTATGCCTTAATTTTTTCAAATGCTTTCTGACATAAACAATCCTACTGAAACTTAGTGTCCTTGCAAAGAAAATGTTGAAGTGGGTGAACCTTATCTGCTAACTAGACCACAAATTGTCTAATGGACTATAACTTTCCTTGAAGACTACATAGTTGTTTCAATGTGGTGGGTGGAGGCATGTCCATGATGGCTTTTACTTTAGCGAGATCTACCTTGATATCTCTTCTTGACATAATGTAACCTAACAACTTGCTAGTTTTGACCCCAAAAACACATTTCTTAGGATTTAGGCACACTTTATATTTCTCCAATCTCTCAAAAATGGTGGTGAGAACATCAATCTGGGACTTACATGTCTTTGATTTTCCTAGGATGTCATCAACATAGTTCTCCATTATGACATGTAGAAGATCATGAAATATGGTGGTCATTGCACATTGATAAGTGGCACTGGCATTTTTCAAGTCAAAAGGCATGACTTGATAACAAAAGGTTCCCCATGGGGTGGTAAATGTCATTTTATGTTGATCTTCTTTTGCAATTTTGGTTTGATTGTAACCAGAAAAACCATCCATCAAAGACAACATCTCATGTCCAATAGTCAAATCCACTATGATGACTATGTTAGAAAGTGGAAAATCATCCTTAGGACATGCAAGATTTAAATCTCAAAAATCTGAACAAACACAGATGCCCCCAGATGCTTTCCCTATAGGAACAATGTTGGAGACCCACTCAGGATAATCAATAGGGAAGATGAAATTTTCTTCTAACATTTTTTGTAACTCTGCTTTGACTAAAAGTGCTACCTTAGGATGCATCTTGCACAATTTTTGCTTCACTGGTTTAATCTTGGGGTCTACTATCAAATGATGCACAACCAAATCTGTGTCTAAACCTGGCATATCTTTATATGTCCATGCAAAATTTATTTTGCCCTTTATCAAGAATTCAGTCATGACTTTTTATTATTCAAGACTTAAGGTAGCAGCAATGTAGGTGATTTGTGGATTATCCTATATTCCCAAATTGACTGGAATTATGTCTTCATTCAAAATAGATGACTTTTATGGTGGTAAAGATCTAAATGGTAAGTCAATCTCTCCCTCTTCTAGCACCTCTAAGAGGTTTTCACCAGAAGATATGTCCTTTATTTTATCTTTTTCTTTATCCAAAAGTCCTCCATAAGAGTTTTCACTAGAGGATGTTTCTTTTATTTTTCCATTTTTATTTTCTTTTTTACTTTTGCGACTAAGAGAGTTTGCTTGGCTACCAAATTAGGCTTCCTCATTGTATTGGATCTCATGTTCATAATCTCAGAGATTCTTAAGGCCAAAGAGTGCCATCACTGCTTCATCAAACTTATAGATATCGAGAGCTAGTGGTGTATCTTGAAGGTCCCAGTCTATCATGTTGGGGTTGGTGAGAGGTAGGTTGGTGGATGAAAGGTCATCTATGGTAATGGCATGGACATAGTTATCTAGGTCATTCTTAATGTATTAGAAATTTACTTCAAAGAATCCCTCCTCTTCAATCTCAAAATCAGGTTCAACCATACAATAGTTGTCAACAAAGGATACCTTAATGTTTAATGGAACCCAAACCACATCCTTTAGTATAGCTATTATCTTCTAAGGGTTGTCTCATTCCATCTTCTATATGTCCAAGGCCGATACCATGATATCCCATTTTTTTGATAATGGGAGGGGCCTTAACATACTTATCTTTGGGGAACTCCACAAGTTCATCTTTTCCATCATAGTATAGCCAATCTAGAATATTAGATTCCATATCTTCATCAGTAAGTGAACCCCAATGTTCAAATGTGGTCTTTTGAATATGCATAGTCTCTTTGTTGGTAGGAGGTGGGAATTGTGAAGGTTTTCCAAAGGAATGAGGGGAAAGTGGTAGTTGTCCAACACACAAGGCATTTTCAAATATATACTCTCCCATTCCTAAATCAGTAAAAGTAACCTTCTTCCCTGTAGTATTGACCTTAGTATCTCCCACCTTTTCTTTTCCTTTGCAAGAATTGGAATCATCATTGGCTGACTCTGGCACTGTTGTGGAAGGTGATTCTGTTATGGTGAGAGGCTTAAGTATAACTTTGGAAAACTCATTGATTGGACAAAAATTTGCTGGTGCACCTTCCAATCTTTTAAAAAATGCAAAAGGAGTAGGATCCCCTAGGATTGTGACCTCTCTTCCTTGGTGAGGGAATTTCAAGCATTGATGATAGGTAGATGGGATAGCCTTTAGTGTATGTATCCAAGGTCAACCAAGCAAAATGTTATATAGAAAATCCAAGTCTAGGACATGGCATTGGTATTTATGATGGTTGGTCCAACCTTTAGTGGTAACATGATAACTCCTTTTGATTATCTTTCCCTTTCATCATAGGCTTTGATTGTTATCCTTTTATCAGTATCTAGGAGGTCTTCTGGAAGTCCCAAGAAATGAATGATCTTCAATGTACATAGGTTCAAACCGGATCCATTATCTATAAGGACTCTTTTAATATTATGTCATTGTATAAGGACTTCAATGTGGAGTGACAAATTATGGTGGGGATCAAGACCTTGGAAATATTTATCTGTGAAGACAAGGTTTTGTTGGGTGGAAAGGTTTCCAATCATGGTGGTGAATTGGGAGGCATTAATGTTTTCAGGAACACAAGACTCTAAAAGAGCCTTCTCCAAGATCTCTTTGTGGATGGGTGATGTGGTTAGGAGCTCAAGAATGGGTATTTGTGCAGGAGTCTTAGCTAACTGGGATAACACATCATAGCGAGAAGCAGGCCATTGTGAAGTGGATGGCATGGAAGGCGCATGTGGCACTAATAGATTAGTTTGATTAGGAGTGGAAACTTGCAAAGTAAGTCTTCCTCATCGAGTGGTGGCATCACAATCAGCTGCTTGTAGGACAAGGGTATTCACATGAGTGTCTACCTCTTCAATGCAACCACACATGGAGTTAAATTCACATATATCATTGATTTCTATTTTACCACACAATGAGTCAAACCTTGATATTTGGTTAGTAAAATAATCATAAGGTAATGCATTTGATGTGGAAGCTCAATTTGCATTGTTTGTATTGTTATTTTTATTGTTTTTATTGTCATTGTTGTGATTAGGAAATGGTTTTTGAAATATCTTTAGCTTAGCATTTTTAGACCTTCCACCTCAATTTCTCCATCATTGACAAGATTTTAGATGAAGAATTTGAGTTTTATACACTTGTTTGTGTCATGTCCTTTAATGCGATGGTATTTGCAATATTCATTTTCCTTATACCATTTTGATTTGGGTTGGTTCTCATCAAAGGGTCGTGCATTAGGAAATACCATCAAATTGTCATCCACTAGTTTTTGAAATATGGCCTCAAAGGTTCACAAAATTTAGTGAACTTCCTATTTTGATCATAGTCATGATTGTAGTTGGTATTGTTGTTGTTGCATGGAAAAAATTGTCTTTGATTCTGAGATTGTTGATTTCCTTGATTGTCATGATTCGAATTGTTGTTGTTTCGATTGTGGCAGTTGTTGTTGTTCCCTCCTTGAAGATTTTTGACATCAGTAGCACCATTATGCATGAAACCTTTGTTTTTGGACATGAATTTGGGTTTTCTATTGTTGTTTGCCTCATTGTGTGAGGATGATGAATTATAATGCTTAATGGTACCTTTTTCCAAAAGTCAATTTTCAATATTCTTGCCCTTCTTGACTAAGGTGGCAAAGTCTTTGGGGCTAGTCATCTTCATGTGGAAAGACATTTTAGGTATCAAGTTTTTGATAAATATATCCATAAGGTGGGAATCCTCAATTTCTTAGGGTATGCAGTTAGCAAGATGCCTCCACCATTGTAGAAAGTTGGCAAATGTTTCACCATTTTGTTGCTTTGTATTGCACAAATCACTCAATGAGGCATGATGTTCAGTGTTGTAGGAGTATTGTGCTATAAATTTTCTTGTTAAGTCATTGAAGGAAGTAAAGGAGCCTTTAGGTAAATTCATTAACCACTCTAGTGCTGGGCCTCTAAGACTTCGTGCAAAGAGCCTCTTAAGATAATCATCACTATAGGCTACCTCTTGATACAAAATGGAAAATTCCTTGAGATGCATGACAGGGCATGTCTCTCCTATATACTTGTCAAATTTAGGAATTTCAAAGCTGGCTGGAAATGGTACCATATTGATGGATTTATCAAATGGAAAAGGAAAAATTTCCTCAAAAGAGAAATCCTTCACCCCTTTGTTGTTCATGTTAAGGACCAAATTTTTCAATTCTTGGAATTATTGAGCCAAATCTTGATTGGGTTGCACTTGTGATTGTTGGGAGTTCATAAATCCACCTCCTAAACTGTAGGGAGTCCTAAATGTAGTGTGAGGGGGTGGAAGTACTACACTTTGTCCAATGTATTGATATATATAGTTTTTGGAATTGGCACAGATATCTTTACCATAGTTGTTTGCATTTGCAAATAAGATGAGTGCATTGGTTGTGTTGGTATTGCCATTGGTTGACTAGGCACTTGCCCAATGTTTAAGCATCCCATAGTGGTACCTGTCAAGGTGGATTGTGGAATACTAGCATGTGTGGTAGCATTGGGCATAGCACTAATGATTTGTTGAATATGTTTTGCACTAAATTGAAATGTTGATTGTGTGGAAGTGTTAGATGTAAGCCTAGCACTAGTTGTCACCATGGTTTCTGTTGTCACTTAGGTTTGCACCCTTGTCCAAGGCCTATGCGTGAGGACAACCTAGTGAAACATGGAAACAACCTCCAAGCTATGGGACTTGAACTATGAGGTTGAGTCTTCGGAGAAGGCTGGCTTCCTCTTACTATCAGGGCGCACCTATCTACTCTTGGAGAGGAAAAGGGAGAAAAAGGAGCATGAAAGAAAATCTACCTAGTCTATTCTAAGGAGGTGATGCACCAAAATAGAGTGTTCAGACCCATTTCTTCCCATATATGCACTACAAAACCAAGATAACATTCAAAGACATACACACTCAGACTTACGTCAATCAGTAACCGCATACAGATCAGAGAATCGGCTAAATAACACAAGGAAAAGGGTTTCACTTATACATTATCCAGTAGGCCAAGAATAGATACAATATGCTAGTCACAAATCTCAATAGTACACCAATGAGAGGAAAGATGAACGCACATGCACATCGATGGCTAAAGGAGATGATACAAAATGTTATACAGTTCAGAGACACAGGGAATTTTACACTGCAAACTTGCGAGCAGTAGCAGAGAATAACAGAGAAGGGTCAACCTTAAGAAAAGATCACAAAATTTCCTTTATATTTCAAGCATAACTGAGGAAACTGGCTCTGCATTAACTGCTCAACTACTGCCATCGAACCCTAAAAATATTTGATCAAAGATCACACTCGAGCATGGTTCTAAAGTACAAAATTAGATATTCGACTGAAGGAACACCTCGAGTAGACAGAAGTGGCACCAATGAATGATCCTGACACAGTAGATGGATCGACTGAGATGGTGGAGTGTTTCCCTATGCCTTGCATTCATTTCTGGTAGGTCAAAATTAATCGCGAAGATCAGATCGCAAGATAACATCGATCATCTTTGCTTCCTGGTTCATGAATCTGTCAAAGTCAAAAAGTCAACCAAGCTATATAAACCAGCTGGGCCAATCATCTCTTTTTATTTTGCCACCTAGGGAGTCCTTCCATGGTTGACCACCTTTATTGGACTAACCGCGCCACCTTTCAGACTGTTATTATTCACTATAACCGCCAACCTCTAACCGTCAATCGTTAACAACCAACCCTAGTCTGCCAGTGAGCCACATGTCAACAAATCACTATGTCACCAACATATACATCACGCAGCTTCTCCATAGCGTGATGGCGCATGTCATCGATCTGTCTCGATCTGACGATCATGAAGACTCATTGTACTCCGTGCTGTCCTTACCTCGGGCCCATCCTATCTGATGCGTCCTTAGTGATTGCGCCACCCCAAATGACACCTGGTGATATCTGGTGAGACTTGGCCCTGCTGATCCATGTGGCGGATGGGCATTATGTCACCATGGTAAAATTCGCACATCTTCACCATAGCGAGATGGCACCATCCGTTGATCCAAATTGATCTAACGGTGAGCAAAGTAGATCATTCTCCTCAACACATCAATGAATAAGAACTAGCCATGTACCAATAGTCTAATGAGTCCTCGCTGACATCCTTGGACCCACGAGGACACGTGTCCTCCAGGTGCTATGTCGCCATCATAATTCTCGTGCAGCTCTTCTATAGCACGATGGCACCTGCTGTTGATCTGAGCTGATCTGACGGTGGAGATCTTAACCTCTGACGGCATTGACAACGCTGATGATCTGGTCCCATGCACTGACTGTGTTCTAACTTGGTATATGTGGCAATTTCTTATTGGCCATTTGAAGCACTAACCTGGCAGATTACAAGACCTAACCCCACAGAGTGGCCATGTGTCGACTAGGTGCCATGTCGCTATGAGAAAATCGAGGTCAAATTTCCATAGCGCCATAGCGCCCAACTAATGACATTTCTTTTATCTGCATGTGGCTCCCTCTGATTTGCCACCATGGTGCCAAGCTTTTTGACTATGCAGGTGAACTACAAATGGGACCCAACCGCTTGCCTAAAGTTCCTGCCACTGATATTTTCCATCATCACAAACCTTGCCACCGATACAGAGACTCGCTGTAAATAATCTTTTGGCTGGCCGGGCTCTATGTCGCTATCGAAAAACTCGTGAGTTTTTTGATGGCGACATGGCACCTTGCCGCCTTTTGGATTTTTTGGCCAACAAAACTGACCACCCATTGTGAACCTTGCCGGCAACTAACTACCCGTCATGAACCCTTTTCTGGCATGCCACAAAACCTGGTGCCCAGCCCGTGAACTGATTGCCTGCCACTGGACCCACTAGACACGCATCAACTAGGAGCGATGTCGCTAATGTAACTCTCACACAACTTCGCCATAGCGAGATGGCGCCCTCCGTAGATCTTCCTTAGATGTAACGGCCAAAAAACTTGCGGGCCATGGAAAATTTTATAAGGTTTGATCGTTTAGAATTTTTTATGTCTCTTAGGCGTTAAAATAATATTACTTTCAAGACTAGCCGTTGGACGAGCCGAATGTTTGAATTTTGAATTTTTTGGAGGGTGACAAAAGCTAACATTTTTGGTGACTCACAGGGGGCATGAGTCTACTCGATGCATAAGACCAGTGCCTGCAAAAAATTCCATTGGGCTACAGGGTCAAAAAGTGTGAATCTAAGAACTGCAAAACCCTAACCCACCTATTGGGACATTGAAAACCTTGAAAACCCTAGCTTTGTTTCTATAACTGGAAACAAAACAGAACTTCCTCTGCAACCTGAGACTGTCAAAACTTCGGAAGCTGGCAACTCAAAAAAAAAAAAAAAAAGAACCCTGTGCACGCGCACTTCTTGAAAAGCAGGAAATAACAGAAAAGAAACTAGACTAACTATGTACATGGATTCACAATCTTCATCAGAAGCAAGCTTTAAGATAAATCCCATTGACTGGGATGGGAAGAACTTCACCGTTGGGTCTGCTCAATTGGAATGTATTAGCCTATTTGCAACTGGCAATCAGATAGGGGCCACTCCATAGTGGGTCAAACTTAGAATGTCTTCCTGGTTTTGCTCTGTCTGAGTCCCACTTGAGGACTAAATCTCCTTCTCTGAAGGTTCTGGCCCTTGCCTTCTTATCAAAACTCCTTTTCATCTGCTGTTGATGCATCTCCAGGGTTTGCATGGCCTTTTTTCTCTTTTCTTCTAGTTCAATTAGCTCTGCCATTCTTACTGACATAGCATTATCTTCAATCAATTCTAGCTGATGAGCCAGCTCCAAGGAAGGGAATTCCAATGAAATTGGGAGTCTGGCCTCCCTACCATATACCAGCACAAAAGGTGAATTCCCAATAGATCTCTTGGGTGTTATCCTATCAGCTCACTGAGTAGTTCTTAATTTCTTATGCCAGACCCTCTTATTGTCTTCTATTGTCCTCTTCATGATTTTGATCAGATTCTTATTGGAAGACTCAGCCAAACGGTTGCCTTGGGGATAATAATTTGATGATGTGCTTAGGTAGATATTGTGATTCATTGCCCATGCACAAATTTGGGTTCCAACAAAAGATTTAGCATTATCTAAGATGATAGTAGAAGGAGCACCAAACCTAGACACAATCCCATCAAGGAATTCAACAACTGATGGTTTTGTGGCATCCTTCAAGGCAACTACTTCTATCCACCTAGTGAAATAATCAATAGCAGCCAAAATCCATTTATGACCTACACTAGATGGAGGATTAATGGGGCCTATAAAATCCAACCCCCACTGGGTAAAGGGCTGATCCACCTGAATAGGATGAAGGGGGAGAGCTGCAAGCCTTTGTTTGCCTGAAAAGAAAGCACATTTCTCACATTTTCTCACATACCTATAACAATCATGGAACAGAGATGGACAATAATAACCAGCCCTCATGATCTTCATGGCAGTTGTTCTTGCAGAGAAATGGCCGCCATCAGGGCCATCATGAAGTTCTTTAATCATCCTTTCAGCTTGATCCTCTTCAATGCATCTCAACAGGGTCCCATTAAAATCCCTCCTGAATAGGATACCATCAATTACAACATAGGGAATGGACTACAGTCTATATTGTCTTCTTTTAGCTCTGTCCAATCCCTGAGGGTATCCATCCCCTAATAAGAAGCTCTTCATATTATTTATCCAACTCTTTGGGCCATTAACATTTCCTTACTCCTGCTGCTCTGTTAATACCATAGCAGCCTCTTCATCAAAATCCTGACCTGATAACATTTCTTTGTGCAATCCTCTCCCTCTTACCAGCTTGGTAATCTGAATATCAACATCATATTCCATTACCCTAGTGATCCATCCAGCTCTCTTTTCACTGATATCCGTGCTTAACAGAAAATCTTTTACACTGGCATGGGGCACCAACAAATGGATCCTATTGTGGGATAAGAGGTGCTTGAATTTCTTCAAGGCTCTGATGACTGCAAGGGCTTGCTTCTCAACAAAGCTATAGCTATCTTCATATTCTTTGAGCCCTTCACTAAAGAAAGCTATGGGCTGCTCCTCATCCTTTCCATTTGTTTGAGTCAAGATAGCAGAGATACTTGACTCACCACCTAAAGTGTAGAGGATGAAATCTTTCTCAAAATTTGGGTTCATGAGAGTAGGGGCTGAGGCTATGGCTTTCTTGATCTCTTCAAAACTCTCCTTCCCCTCCTTGGTCCATGAGAAGACCATGTCTTTCTTAAGCATGGCTATAAGAGGTTTCACCATGGTAGCAAAATTAGAGATAAACCTTCTCACAAAGTTTATTCTACCAAGGAAACTTTGTAGCCCCTTCTTGTGTTTAGGAAGAGGAAGGGCAAGTATTGCCTTTGTTCTTTCTGGATCAATGGTCAGACCATCCTCAGATACAATGTGTCCCAATAATTTTCCTTGGCTTGTAGCAAAGACACACTTGGCTGGGTTGAGGGAAACCCCAAACTCTCTACATCTTAGAAATACCTGCCTTAGATGATCAAAATGATTTTCTACATCTTTTGAATATACAGTTATATCATCAAGGTATACTAAGACAAACTTATCAATTAATTTTTTAAAGGCCATCTCCATTGCCTTCTGAAATGTGGCACCTGCATTTGTTAGTCCAAATGGCATCTTGAAATAAGCATAGGTGCCCCATTTAGTAGTAAATGTTGTCTTATATCTATCAGATTCTTTAACCAACACTTGATTATAACTAGAGAATCCATGAAGAAAAGAGAATCTCCTTGACCCACTGACCTTAGACAGAATCTGCTCCATAGAAGGGAGAGGATGGTGATCTTTAAGAGAAGCCTGATTAAGATCCCTAAACTCCACACACAATCTGATTTCTCCACTCTTCTTCCTTACAGGGACAAGGTTAGCTACCCATGATGAGTGTTTGATAGGAAATATTATATTAGCCTCTATCAACTTAGATAGTTCTTTTCTCATTAGGGGCTCAATCTTAGGATTCACCGGTCTCTATTTTTGCCTTACTAGTTTGGCCTTATCAACTAAATCTATGGTATGCTGAAACAAACTAGGGTCAAACCCTTTTAAGTCATCATATGTCCAAGCAAATACATCATTAAATTCTTGACATAAATGAATGAAGTTTTATTGCTCAGTTTCAGAACATACCTTCCACATATTTAGAGATTTTCCATCAGCAATTGTAACTGGGGCATAATCATCCTTTTCTACAGCTAGATTCATTCCTTTGCTTCTTGTTTGATCATCAGGATTAAAAAAACTCTCCAAAGTAATGAGACCCTTGGGCAACTTGTTAGAACTAAGGTGAATGATTTGATCACCATACTGATCTTGCAGCCTGGATTGGTTTCTATCTGAGAATTTTTCCTCATTTTGCAAGAAAGTCACAATTTGTTCATCAGAATCAAACACCTGCCAATGAGTGTTTTTGTCAAAGATGGTAGGCCTCACTACCACCTTAATTTTTTGCTTCTTTTCCTCCTCAAGATTCCCTGGTACATCATAAGCTGCACCCACCACTGCAAGTCTATCAGCATGTTTATTTTCTTTCCTAGGAATGCTCTGAATATTAAATGCATTGAAACTCTCAAGCAAATCCCAGACTCTGTGTTTGTAAGACTTGAGCAGGCCATTTTTGGTGATATTCTAGCCTCTCACCTGATTGACTACCGACTCACTATCTCCATATACTTTCAAGGCTTGAATTCTTCTCTTTTGGGCAAGTAAGGGACCTTGAATCAAAGATTCATACTCAGCCACATTATTGGTGCAACTGAATTGGAGCCTAAAGGAGAAGTAGTATCTTATTTGTGCAGGAGAGACCAACATAACACTGGCCCCTGATCCATTTCTATTCCTTGAGCCATCAAAGTACATACTCCATATTCCATTTATATTATCATTAGTCCCAACAAGATTGGGAACTTAAGCCTCTTTCTCTATTATGCAATATGTACTAAGGCCTGTCTCAAGAGTTTCTGACATAGGCTCAAACTGATATGCATTTGCCCACTCATCCAAGAAGAAATCAGGGATCTCTTCTATGGAAGTAACAGGCTCATTTACTATGTCATTTTCATCCATCTCTAGAATAGGGCAATTCATGTTGATGGAATTGGGGGTGTAAGATTTAGTGTGATGAAGGGCTTTAGGTTCTGCTCTAATTGAGGCATTGGCTCCATATCTGGTCTTAAATGACATATATGACCAATCAATAGATATGAATCCACTAATTTGAGCAGTGAAATCCCTTGAAAGATAGATAGCAAAATAGGGCTTGACCTCAGCAATAGATATATCTTGAATCACAATGCAACCAAGGCATGCATGTAGGGCCATCTCCACATTCCTAAGGACACCTACAGTTTTGACAGTACTACCATCTAATTGTAACACATCCCTAACAATGGGCTCATATCTCATTCCTAAAGCATCAGCAACACACCTAGACATTACTGAGCTACTAGCCCCTAAATCTATCATGCAATTGTGGACTAATTTGCCTCCTATAATCAGAGAAACATAGAATGGAGGAGGTCTAACCTTTTTATTTGTCTCCACATCCCTTACTGGTTGTACTAGACTTGTGGCACTCTCCATGGTAGATGGCTGATCCTTGGGTTCAATCTTCTCTAATTCTTGCTGTAGAAACCTCTGCTGCATTAGTATGGTAGCAACAACATCCCACATAGAAATATTCACATTGGTCTTCTTCATTTTCTCCACCACACTGAATGGTGTATTAGGAACTTTGGTAGAAACTTTGGGAGCTGCACTTATAAGAGGTTGAGATAGAGAAACAAAAGGATCACCTGCATCTTTCCTTCTAGAATCTTTTTTTTGCTGCTATGAAGCACTTATTTGTTCACTTGTTGCATGTGCATGAGGTGTAGCACTTGAAGTTGAGGCTTGCTTAGGAGGAGGGGCAACATGTTCCATAGCTCTCTTCTTGCTTCTTGTGTTATGAGCAACGGAATCCTGGTTTACATTATAATGCTCCCCAACCTGATGATTCATGAAAGAGCAATCATCACGTCCTTGAATATATGAGGCCTCCTTGGGATGATCCCCCATGCATGATTTCTTTGCTACAAGTTCTTGGACAGTTAGGGCCATATAAGATTCTGCCTTCTGGCACATGCAATAGGTATAAGAATAGTTGCAAGAAGGGCAAAAATCTTGATCTTGGGCCAAGTTATTTTGAGGGACTATAGCTCTGTTCTGATTTGAGCTTGAAGCAGAGGCATGACTATTTTTCCTACTCTGATCAAAAGAGCTATTCCACTAATTAGGAGGCCTACTACCACTTGGAGCTTGATATTGCAATTGGGGAGGCTTGCCACTTTGAGCTTGCTGCCTTTCTAAGGCCACCACCTTGTTACTCATCTTTTGTATTAGAGAAAAACTATCCTCTAATCTCTTTCCTTGGTCCTTCAACTCCCTCCCCTGCTCTTGCATTTTTCTATCCAGGGTCTTCTCTCTTTTATTTGTATTCAACACTAGACCTTGGAGCATTTCTTTGAGCTCATCTATCCCATTTGAGGATGTAGAAGCTTGAGGGACTGGAGTAAGGGCTTGTGATGTAGAAGTTGTAGGAAGGGGGGCCATTGCTGGTTGGTGGTTAGGAACATTAAGAAAGAAAGGCATAGGAGGCCTTGGAGCCAATTTTCCTCCTTGTATTAGGATGTTCTCAGCTTTTATGGCTATCTCATAAGCATTAGGCAAGGTATCTCCTCCCATAGTTTGGATTGTAGTGGCAATATCACTATTAAAAGCTCTAAGGTAATGCAAGAAGGCATTACCAGGGGTAGGTTTCACTGTAGTAGGTATTCTATCCCATGTCTTTTGGAATCTATAATTAAAATTAGTCATACATTCATGGGGGGCTCTTTTTATTGTAGTCAACTACTCTAAAAGTGACAGATGGTCACTTCTATCATCAAAATGTTTGCATAATCCTACTCCTAGTCCATTCCAATTAGTTATAGAACCATGAGCTAAGCCTCTATACCACTATAATGCTTTTCCTTTTAAAGATGAGGCTAGAAGTTTGACAGCAACATCATCCTCTATAATACCATGAATATTACAGACATTTGCTACTTCTTGAATATGCTCTAAAGGGGAGATGGAAGTTTCACCAGTAAAATTAGATATACTTTTTAGTGCAGATACTAGTATATCATGTCTTTGGGCTAACAATAGAGGACTCCCACCATTAAAGGTGGCAAAGGCATGAACCCTTGGTTGTGCCATGTAAACAAGTGTTCTATTGATGAGTTTTGATGGCAATCTAGGCTGAATTTGAATAGTAGGAGGAGTAGAGATAGACCTTATAGGTATATTAATTGTTATTGCACCCCTAACTAGTGATAATGAAGTTCTAGTCCTCCTTCTTCTAGGATTTGAAAGAGAAAGCTCTTGATATTGAAATTTACCTCTAGAAGATGCCCTTGTTTCAGCCCTTGGCATGAATCACTGCAACTTTGGCCTGGAACCAGATCTGTTGATGTTCAGAGTCACTAAGTACTTTGAAGAACCAGCCTCTTGAAGGCTTGAATACTAAAGCCAGCACTACCTCTTCAGCATTAATCTCTGAAACTCTTCCTTCTTTGACACTAGTAGACTTTAAATTTGTAAATCTTGTTGTTGTAGTCCCACCGGGCATGCCAAAAATTGTTGTCACTTAGGTTTGCACCCTTGTCCAAGGCATATGCGTGAGGACAACCTAGTGAAACATGGAAACAATCTCCAAGCTGTGGGACTTGAACTGTGAGGTTGAGTCTCCGAAGAAGGCCGGCTTCCTCTTACTATCAGGGCGCACCTATCTACTCTTGGAGAGGAAAAGGGAGAAAAAGGAGCAGGAAAGAAAATCTACCTAGTCTATTCTAAGGAGGTGATGCACCAAAATAGAGTGTTCAGACCCATTTCTGCCCATATATGCACTACAAAACCAAGATAACATTCAAAGACATACACACTCAAACTTATGTCAATCAGTAACCGCATACAGATCAGAGAACCAACTGAATAACACAAGGAAAAGGGTTTCACTTATACATTATCCAATAGGCCAAGAATAGATACAATATGCCAGTCATAGATCTCAATAGTACACTAATGAGAGGCAAGATGAATGCAAATGCACATCGATGGCTGAAGGAGATGATACAGAATGTTATACAATTCAGAGACATGGGGAATTTTACACTGCAAACCAGCGAGCAGTAGCAGAGAATAACAGAGAAGGGTCCATCTTAAGAAAAGATCACAAAATTGCCTTTATAGTTCAAGCATAACTGAGGAAACTGGCTCTGCATTAACTGCTCAACTACTGCCATCGAACCCCAAAAATATCCGATCAAAGATCACACTCGAGCATGGTTCTAAAGTACAAAATTAGATATTCGACTGAAGGAATGCCTCGATTAGATAGAAGTGGTGCCAATGAATGATCCTGACATAGTAGATGGATCGACTGAGATGGTGGAGTGTTTCCCTATACCTTGCATTCATTTCTAGTATATCAGAATTGATCACGAAGATTAGATCGCAAGATAAAATTGATCATCTTTACTTCCTGGTTCATGAATCCGTCGAAGTCAAAAAGTCAACCAAGCTATATAAACCAGCTGGGCCAATCATCTCTCTTTATTCTGCCACCTAGGGAGTCCTTCCATGGTTGACCACCTTTATCGGACTAACTGGGCCACCTTTCAAACTATTATTATTCACCGTAACTGCTAGCCGCTAACCGTCAACCATCAACAGCCAACCCTAGTCTACCAGTGAGCCATGTGTTGACAAATTGCTATGTCACCAACATATACATCGTGTAGCTTCTCCATAGTGTGATGGCGCCTGTCATCGATCTGTCTCAATTTAACAATCATGAAGACTCATCGTACTCTGTGTTGTCCTTAACCCGGGCCCATCCTATTTGGTGCCTCCTCAGCGACTGCACCACCCCAAATGACACCTAGAGATATCTGGTGAGACCTGGCCCTGCTAATCCACATGGTGGATGGGCGTTATGTCACCATGGTAAAATTCACACATCTTCACCATAGCGAGATGGCACCATCCTTTGATCCGAATTGATTTGATGATGAGCAAAGTAGATCATTCTCCTCAGCGCATCAATGAATAAGAACTGGCCACGTACCAATGGTCTGACGGGTCCTCGCTAACATCCCTAGACCCACGAGGACATGTGTCCTCTAGGCGCTATGTCACCATCATAATTCTCATGCAGCTCTTCTATAGCGTGATGGCGCCTGCCGTTGATCTGAGTTGATTCGACGGTGGAGATCTTAACCTCTGACGGCACTGACAATGCTGACAATCTAGTCCCATGCACTGACTATGTTCTAACTTGGTATATGTGGTAGTTTCTTATTGGCCATTTGAAGCACCGACCTGGCAGATTACAAGACCTGACCCCACGGAGTGGCCACGTGTCAATTAGGTGCCATGTCGCTATGAGAAAATTGAGGTCAAATTCCCATAGCGCCATAGCGCCCAACCGATGACATGTCTTTTGTCTGCACGTGGCTCCCTCTGATTTGCCACCATGGCACCAAGCTTTTTGACTGTGCAGGTGAAGTACAAATGGGACCCAACCGCTTGCCTAAAGTTCCTGCCGCTGATATTTTTCATCACCGCAAACCTTGTCGCTGATACAAAGACTCACTGTAAAACATCTTCCGGCCAGCCGGGTGCTATGTCACTATCAAAAAACTCATGAGTTTTCTGATGGTGACATGGTGCCTTGCCGCCTTTCAAATTTTTTGGCCAACAAAACTGACCGCCCATCGTGAACCTTGCTAGCAACTGACCGCCCATCATGAACCCTTTTTTGGCACGTCGAGAAACTTGGTGCCCGACCCGTGAACTGATTGCCTACCACTGGACCCACTGGACACATTTCAACTAGGTGTGATGTCACTAATGTAACTCTCGCACAACTTCACCATAGCGAGATGGCGCCCTCCGTAGATGTTCCTTAGATCTGACGGCCAGAAAACTTGCGGGCCATGAAAACTTTTATAAGGTTTGATCATTTAGAAATTTTCATGTCTCTTAGGCATTAAAATAATATTACTTTCAGGACTAGCCGTTGGACGAGCTGAATGTTTGAATTTTGAATTTTTTGGCGAGTGACAAAAGATAATAGTTTCTTTCCCTTTGCTAGATGTTGGACTTACGTTTGAAGTGGGCACTATGGGAGCACCACCTTTTTTAATTTGTCTAAACAAAGTGCTCTCATCAAAGCTTGGGGGAACATTAATACCATCCTTGACCAAATTTAGGAATATCTTGGTCTTGTTGGCTTTAATGGATTTCTCCATCATTTCCAAATTGTAGGGATCCGTAAGGAATGTCCTAACATCACTAGGTACATCATTGGGGTCAATAGGATCTTCATCTTGGTATACTTCTTCATCATTAGCCCCCAAAGTTGTGTTACAAAAGGGATCTTCTAGTTCTTGTGCAGATGTTGAGTTAGGCATACCAAGGTTCAAACTAGAGGGAATTGTACTCCCTAATGAAGTTGGGTGTGGAGGAAATGGATTCTCCATCTCTGATTGCCTCAATGATTCCCACAAATGTGACATGGGATTAAATTTGAACCTTCCTAATCATGTGTATACCATGCAATAGTGACCAAATAATGGGTGGAAGATTATGGAAGAAAAAGAAAATGAGGATGAGAGGTATTAACCTTATGTGATTAAAGGGTCAACTACCCAAGTGTGGACAAAAGATCTTGGTTTAGCAAACAAAGTTTTATTAGAGGATAATAGTATCTTTCTCCTACCAAAGATAGTCAAGTGATCTTTAGGGAAGATAGGACACCAAATTGAATACTCACTATTTGGAGATCAAGTTATGATCCCAAATAAGTAAGTGTAATTAGGATAAATGTTTGCTTATGGATAAAAGGTCTAGCATCACAATTTCAAAAGATGTTTTAAAGGTTCAAGCTCTCTAGAAGAAAATTTGAAAATGGAAGACTAGGAGTTTAGAAAATGGGGGTAGATATAGAAAATGGAAGATATTATGGTCACTTATGCGGTCAACTCAATCCTCATTCATTGGAAATAAAAACCTTGGGTTCACTCCTAGGAAGGCAGACCGATTTCAAAGTTTTCCATTCTATTCAATTCTATCATAATGGTCTTGTCTAGATTCTTCCTTTTGGATGTATTTGATAGCATATCAAAATTGTTTGTTTCCATGGGCTAGGTTCTTCCTTTCCTTGTAGATGGGTGGTTTAGAAAATTTCACTTCCTTATACTTGACTTGGTTGACTTTATCAGTCATGGCAAGAATAAAACAAGACCCAAATTTTAAGCACCCAAAAACTTTGCAACAAGATGTAACTAGACTCAACTAATTTCAATGTAAGACTGCTGAAAATAACCATGAGTCAAGAAGACCTCACTTACCACTATTTTACTTAATGAAAGGTTACCTCACAATTTCACTCATCTTAGAACTTGTTTGATGTTTGGCTTAGGTTTTGAATGTTTGAACAAGCACGTTGAACACGCCAACAATCCTAATAAGGCTACCACTAGGATGAACAAGGCTTATCTAAGGGGCATCCTTGATATACGCAAGGTATGTGAGGCTCAAATATGTAGATGAAAGAAAATACTACCACACAATCGAGGGAAGACAGTAACCCAAATCTCCACCTTCACTTCCCAAAGGTATAAAGTTCTTTGGGGCTTAGCTAAGAGTGACAATATTTTGCTTCTAAGAGAGGTGTCTTTTGATTGACCTCCCACTATTTATATTCCACCAAAACACTAGAGTTGAGGTCATCCCAAGGGTTGATGAAATCCCCAAGCAGGCCTCCTTAAAAAAAAAAATAAGACCACTTATTTCTTGTGCACCCAAGATCACCCGAAGGTGCGAGGGGAGAGAATAAATAAGTGGCCTTAGGGTTTAAAAGAAACTTGTTCTTTTCCAATGAATCTTTAAATTTTCTATCTACTTGAAGACACTCATGATTAAAGCATGCAAGGTTCTTTCCAACTTGAAATGGTGCCAATGTAAATAAAAAATGCAAATTCATCAACAAGAAAGTAAAGCGAGTGTGCAAAAATAAAATGCTAAAAATAAAGTCAATTTACTTTAGGGCATTCAAGAGTGTGTGACTTCATTTTAAACACCAAATCCAAATGTGTTCTAGCCTAGGCATACATGTCAATTTTAAGCACCAATTCCAAATGTTATCTAGCCTAGGCATACATGTCCATTGTCCCTTAAAGCATTCAAGATAGTGTGAGTTCTTTTTATGCACCAAATCCAAATGTTGTTTCTACCCTAAGAATTTATGTCAATTTTAAGCCCCAAGTCCAAATGTTAGCTACCCTAACATTCATGTCAATTTTAAGCACCAAGTCCAAATGTTTGCTACACTAACATTCATTCATTCAAATGAAAGTGATTAAGCCATACAAGTTCATTAACTTTTGAGTCTAAGTGATAAAAATCACTTCAAATTCCCTTAGTGATGAAAATCACTATTGGTTTTGTTTTATAAGTTTTCAAGGTTAACTCTCTGCATGAAAAATTGTTAGTCAAAATTTGCAAGTCACTAGTTAGCAAAAATAATTTAAAAACTTGGGCAACTCTGTCTACAGGCACAGATGCTGAAACTCATAGAAGACAAAATACAGAGATGCTGGAATTCATAGATGACAAACCTCATAGATGATAGAGGAAAATTTAGTATGGTTTTGTGGTGATGTGGCACTATTCCAAATACAAACAATAATGTAAAATGCAAAGATTCTGAAAGTTGTAAATGACAAACTAGGACCCATACAATACGAAGATGATAGACTAGTATTCGCAAATGACAAAGGAAACTTCGCAGACGATAACGTGGAAGCCTAGACAAAATAATGTTTTCCTACATAGATGCTAAAATAAGGTATCATGTGGCAAAGGTGAGTGGTTTAAGATGTGGTGGAGATGCTAGTAAGTGAAGATGTTGGCCTAGGTAGATGCTAATCTGCGTAGACAACTATTGCAAATGACGTTGCGACTCACGAAGATGACAATGCGAGAATTTCTACAACTAAACAAGGTTTTGTTGGAAAATTTTTGAAATGAAATCAGGGACATGGGTCCCACTAGGCATGCCAAAATGTATGCTAGAAGAAGTGACCTACTAGGAGCATGAATAAACAAATAAACATTAGTTAAAGCTCACGCATCAAATTCTCACAAATTGAAAGAAACAAACTAATGCTTGCTTGAGTTTTGCAACTCAAGGAAGCCAAAAAATTAAGCCCTCAAGCAACCTATATAGCTCAACAAAGGCATCCATGAGAGGCCTTGTTGGTGTGTTAGGATGTGAGGTATGTTTGGTGTGCTCTCCCAAACATAGCAATATAGTGAATCTCTTGAATGTGGATTTGCAAATGCGAGTGATGAAGTTATGAACATAAACTACATGAGATGAAGAACACCTCAAGAAATGGCTATGGAGAAAGCCATACTTGAAGGCATTCAAAGTGAGAATATGAAATGCAACAAAGAAACTAACTAGATATGCAAGCTACACTAACATGGAATGGAGATGCAATGCATAAGTAAACTATATGAACAATGCAAATGAAAACTAAAACCAGCTACCAAAATGGTTAGTATACAACCTAGAAATCACTATGCAAGCTCTAAACTCAAACTACTATGAAAGCTCAAATCTCAAACAAACATGATAACAATGCAATAATGGGAGATGAAAATGCTTGAGACAAGGTCTCTATTTATAGGCTTGAGGGAGGGCTTGGTGAGGTGGCATCCATGTAGGTGTGACATAAGGTGGCATGCATGCCATGCAAGTGGTTAGATATTTAAAGATTTCTTACACATGTGTGAGAAAACTTGAGAGGAAGAGTGGGAGACAAGACTGCAAGAGGAGTGGTCTCACACATGTGTGAGCACACACTTAGGCTAATGAGGGAGATTAGAAAAGGTGATTAGGATGATTAAGTGGGATTAAATGAGGAAGTGGGTTTAAGAGGATGAAAATGATAGGTGTAGGCTAGCTTTTAGGCTAGGCTTAAGATTAAATTAAATAGGGTTTAATTTAATCATAGGTTTAGGAGAATTAATGGGATATGGGGATTTAAATAAATAAGATTTATTTTAAAAGGGGATTATGGAGAATCATGTTTTAAATAAATTTAACACATTAAGGCTAGAAGTATTTAAATTAAATTTAAATACTTTAGGCAAATGAACCTATTTAATTAAATAAATTTAATTAAATAGGTAGAAGAATATAACAGATATAATTCATTAATAATTCATTAATTATAATGTCAAAGGCAATATTAAATAAATTAATATAGTCTTTAGGACAATTTTAAGTGTCTACAGATATAAATATGCACTTTCTTGATCTACAATACCCATGAATTTCTAAGTAGGAGGTATTTTCCACAAGTCAAATTATGATATTTCTATCAAGATTCAATTGTGTATATTTTTTAGTCAAGCTCATTAAACCCACACTTCATGAGTAGTATTTCAAAGAACCCATCTCTCATGAGATTGAATGGAACACTTAACATGCAATGGATCTAGATGATGTTCATTGAGGTGAAGCACTAGGACTTCTCAAGAGTTCACCCATCCTAGTACTACTCTTGCTTGAGTGCACTTAACTGTAGAGTTTCCTCCATTGTTAAACCCACTCTACTTTCAGCCTCATTTGAAAAACCTTCATCAAGTGTTGTGTCTTATGAACCATTAATTATTACATGGATTTATAATGAGTGGTTCCTAAGTCATAACACTTGATTATGGATTTTCAAGTAGGGTTACAAGAAGAGTGGGTCAAGCACACTCAATATGGAGTACTGGTAGGATGGGTGACCTCCTAGAAAGTCTTGGTGCTCCATCTCTATGAGCATCATCTACATCCATTGTGCGTTAAGTGTTTCATTATTCTTATTAGAGATGTGTTCTATGAACCACTACTCGAAGTGTGGGGTTAATGAGTTTGACTCAAAAATCTATATCGTTGAATCTTGATAGAAATTTCACATAATATTATACTCTTTCTATTAATGATATTAATGTCTATTTACAACTTAGCTCTAAAAGCCACTAGTAGGAAGGAGATAAGGAGAGAAAACCTTCATTCTTTGCCACAAAAATATATGTTTAATATCAATATTAAATCAAATTATTTTTTTATTATATTCAATCCAATGAACCAATTGGATCTTCTCTACCCTATATTGTCTCAAGTATTGCCTCGTGTTCTAACTCTTGAACCTTTCAGAGAGTCTTATTGTGTGGTTTTCCTCCATATTTTATCAAGTAGATATTTGATACAACAAAAAGGTTTGAATAATGAAGAATCTTCATATGTGTCTCCCAATATTTGAACAACCACAACCTAGGGTTCTTCATACCATAATGTCTAAGCTATGTACTAGGTACAATCACTACTCCTATATGTTGATCTCATTTTGGATTTGACAAGATAGTGAAAAAATACTTAAATCATTACTTACTTGAACTCTGTATGTGTCAAGTAAGTAATGTATGTTGAGCAATATACATAGTTAGTGCCTAGCACTAATATTTGTTGAGCAAATGGTACGTGTGAAGTCACTCAAGTGTCAAGAAACTCATATATATCAAGTAAAACAATGGATTTCAAGTCATTTAGGAACCAAGTTATAGTATTAAGGATACAATGAATGCCAAGCATCAAAGATTTCAAGTGTCAAGTAAGCAGTTTTAGGCATAGTTATTTGTAATGGCACAAACTCCTAGCATTTTTTGGGTTGACTTAAGGATTTCTTTATGATTCTTGAAGATATATATGAAGGTATATTGTAAATCTCTATGTAGTGCATGCAACCGATCAGATTGAGGGATGTTCTAAGTGGCAAAATGGGTGAACCAAAATTCTTGATTCCTACCTATCCCTAGCTCACTTAAGTCTTCTTAATGAGGGAGAACCCTAAAGATTTTTCATATGTAGATGAGAAGAGAAGGGTGAATGCTAAGTACAGAGAGAGAAATCATGGTGACTAAGAAGGTTGTGACATAGATATGAATTGTAGAATCAGTTAGAGAGAATAGACTAGAGAAATTAAAGGATATAAGAGATACATCTAATTAGGAGGATCAAGTAGACATCAGGAAAGAGGAGATCTAATATCTGGTAGAGAGGTTCTAACCAAAAGATCAAGGTTGAAATATTCTAATAGGTGAATCGGTGAAAATCTCTTAACTAAGTAGTCCTAGCAAGATTTTGTAAATCATTTAACAAGGTGCTTACTTTATTGTAAGTTGAACTCCTTTAACTAGACACACTTTTAGTAGGGTTTTGAAATCCTTTAATAGGGTAAGATTTAATAGTCTTTGTAAGCCTTTAACATGGCATACCTTTGACAAGGTAGATCATATTTTATGATCAAAAAAATTGACCTTCATTGTATACACTTTACAAATGTAGTAGTGAAGATTTTTAGGTATCATCCCCACTCCATCTTTACCTTTTCATTGGAGAGTTTCTTGGTATAAAAAAAAAAAATGTTATGTGTTATTTGTTTCATGCTATGGATGAACATGTGTAGCTGTCTATTTCAATTTACATGATAAATTGTGAGATGGATTTTTGGTGAATATTTTATGTTTAAATTTTTGAAGTACCAATTCACACCCCCCCCCCCCCCCCCCTTCCCCACCCCCATCTCAAAGTTTACTTTCCCATTGTTAATTCCAACAATTGGTATCAAAGCCTTGTTCTCTAGAAAGGAAAGCTTTATAGCTTTGAGGAAAGATATTGAAGACAGAAGTCTACAAGTTTGAAAAGACTATTGAGAACTAAAATATTGAAATCTAGCTTTCCCTATACCAACTCAATGAAGCAAGAGATGATTTGAAGCACTCATTAAAGAGGAGGAAAGAGATAGCTATTGAAGAAAATGACACACATTACCAAGAGGAAGACAACATTGAATTGTTTGTAGATGGAAACTCAAGTGAGTTTGATGCAGTAGTTGTAGATCTAATGGAAAAGAATGGTGCCCTAATTGAAGAGGTCAGAATTCTTAAGATAGAACAAGAAGTCTAATAAGTATTTCTATGTGAGGTGACCGAGAAGAAAAAATAAAGGTGAGGAAGATAAAGTCATGATTGAAGATGACAAAAGAACACGGACCAACTGACTCGAAGAGAAGACATCATAGGTACAAAGAATTGCTAACATGCAACTAGAAATAATGAATCAAGTGATTATTATTGATCATGAATTTAATGGAAAGGAAATTGAGATCACAACCCTAAAGTTACAAAATGAATAACTAATGAATGAACTAAGAAGAGAAAAGGAATTTGCTAAAAGTTTCAACAAGCCTAGTGAAGCCATCAAATACTTTCAGAAACTGATGAGATCTCCTAGATCTAACAATGATACTATTGGTTTAGGATACACCAATACTAAGGAAGGAGAATCATCTAAAAGTGGTTAATAAAGAAAAAAAAAGGGTAAGAACTATAAAAGGCACTTGTCATAATTGTGGAAATTTGAGTCATACAACAAATGTTTGTAGGAGCAACAATGCAAATCAAAACCCTAAGCAAAAATGCAAGGGTTGTTATCATAAGTGAAAAAAGAAAGGACATAAAGAACATGAATGTAGGACCAAGACCTTAAGCATAAAAATATTTGAAGGATATTGTCACAATTGTCAGAAGTATGGATATAAAGCATATGAATGTAGATCTAGTGCTAAGTGGACATCAAACAAGTAGACAAAGGTACAACATAATGGAAAATCCTACAATTGGGATTACAATATAAGGTAGAGTTGTCACTATTGTCAAGAGTATGGATATTTTCCCAAGAATTACATTAGAACACATTTCAAAAGTGATTACACTAGAAGGTTGAGTCAAACTACATGCTTTAGTTGTTTGAAGATTGGTCATATCAATAGAAATTGTCTAACAAGGTCAAAGGCACCAAGTAGTGAATTTAATAAAGGAAAAGAGAAGGTTGATGTTGAGAAAGTCAAAGTGAAGATGAACAAGACATGGAATAAAAAGGAAGATTGCAGCACATCAAGCTTAGATGATTTCACTTCATCCAATGGATTAGGTGATCACATCACCCCCAACTAGGCAATCAAAAGGTATGAGTGGGACTAATATCTCAATGATATATTTTACATTAGTTCCAAGAATCTAATTCATGAAAATATTATATATGCATGAATTAAGATGAAATGGAATAGTTAGAGCCTAGAAGAAATCTTTAGTTTTGTTTCTTTTCATGTTGTTTTCGAGCATGAAAGATTTCATAGTTACTGTTGAGCATGAATGGAATTTTAGTTGATGCCAAGAAGTGAAGGTATGGTAGTATTGGCTAAGCTTGCTATGTGGACTGAGAAAATTTGAAGTCATGTATAAGACAAGTGAGTTGGAAACCCTATATTGACTAAGCTTATAGCTATGTAAGCATTAAGTATTCATTACAAAATTTCAAGTGTCATATAGTCATTCCTTGACTCATTTTCATTCATTCAAGATCAAAAAGAGCATGAAGAGAATGAAGGTGAATTGCAATAGGAGATTTCTACATTTTCAAACCAAATTCAAATACAACTTGATATATTCATCAGATTGGAAAGGTATTTTACTGGTGCCAAGTTTTGTTGTCTAAGTTTTCTTAAACCCTAGGTATCAAATATGGAAGCAAGCTCTTCTACAAGTGTTAAGAAATAGGGAAAGGAAGTACTGAATGTGTAATTAATTAGTAATGACGTTAGACAACCACTTTTTTAGGAAATACTTGAAATTGTATATAAAGGAGACCTGTCGGGTGCACTATTAATGATACCACCAAAATTCTTAATGATTCAAGATGTTAGGTGTTGTAATACATGCAAAGTTGGAAGTATACGTGACATGGAGATTAGGGAATTGTACAATCAACTTTATGATGATGGATTTTTAAGGGAAGAGAATAAAGTCATAAAAAGGAAAGGATTGACCCATGCCCTAGATTTCTCTAATCTATTCAAGACTGAATGAATCAAGATTTTGATCAATAAAATACATGACAACTTTATTTTGCTAGAAGATTTACCCATTAAGATCACTTAAAGGATTATTAACTAAGTGTTAGTGTATCCTACCCTAGATTGACCCAAGAGCATGTGAAGTGATTCAAAAGAAATAATTGAGAAGAACACAGGTGTAGTATGGAATAACATGGGAATGTCTATATATTCTATTGCTGACCCCCTAATTGTTTTTTCTATGAGAGTGATAGCTCATAGGTTCTTTCAATCTAGTAGATTGAATAGTGTGTCCTACATGACTATAGATTTGGGATACAAAATAGTAAAGAGATACCACACCTATGACCTTTCCAAGTTGCAACTTTAGAAGCTATCTAAAAACATGTAGGCCATAGGGAAAACCAAGAGTGCATCTTGCAAATTTGGCTCTTTATTAGTTTGTATATTATTTTATGTGTTGAACATATTTCCTTGATTTGGTAAAGTTGCTTGGAAGACCAACAGGTCTATTATAGTTTAGATTGGAGAATTCATAGAGAAACTTGGAGATAACTTTGAGTTAGTGATGACAAGTTATTTTGAAGACTTTAAGAATTCTATGAAGTAGAGACTAAGGATTCTAGTGTCACTAGTTGAGAAACATTATGATGATGTTTTCTTTCTAGTTGATATTGATTATACATATGTGTAGGAAATCCTACCTAGGGTCAGGTGGCCTAAGCCCTTTCCATATGAGATAAATATTGATGAGACATCTACAACTATTACAACTCTACTAGTAGGGAGAATAGATTAAAATGCCACCTCATCTGGAAACTATGAGGAAACCAAGCCAAGAATTACAATTGATTTGAAGAAAGCTTCTATGGTAAGTAAGTGTTGGATATAGTTGATTAATTGTGTGTTGTATTTGATGTTACACAAATTTCATATCAGTTTATAGTCAGTGCATGTCTAGCTCACCTAGTCAATGAAGATAGTTTTCCTAGCCTACCAAGCATTCCTAAGTTTACTTTGTGTAGAAGATAGTTTTTACCAAGCTCACTGAGGCATCAAAGGAAGTCAAGTAGAAAAAAGTGTTAACCAAGCTCACTTGGTTGATAAAGGGAAAGTTGATTAGGGTTATTGCTAACTGAGTTCACTCAGTTACCAAAGGAATTTTGCAAGTTTGCAGGGTTAACTGAGCTTTTGTTAGTTAACATAAGAAATTGATTCAGAATTAGTTTCTACTAAGCTGGGTTAGCTTCCAAAGGATTTTCTTATTTTGGCATGTAAAGCTTAATTATTTTACCTATTGATTCTAGCTGATTGAGGTGATAAATATTGCTTATTCTATGTTTTATTTGAGTTGACTTGACAATTTGAAAGGTATAAGTAAAAGGTCAAGTTGTGATTTCAAAATGTGTGAGATGCAAGTTGAATGAGTTTAAAGAGATAAGAAAATGATGCAAATTTGAAGGATAAGTAGATATCCTTATGGAGTAGAAAAGTATTATTCAACCAGGAAGGATCAAGTATGAACCAGAGCATAGATCTATAATCAGCAATTCAGTTGCATCACAAGCAGGTCATTTCATTGTTACTCTCTAACCATTGTAGAAGTGAACTAAAATCTCTTAATAGAGTTGGTTTAATAGCCATTTGTAAATCCTTTAACAAGGTGACAATTCCATTGAATTGTTTCAAGACCTCTTGCAAGGCCACTCCTAACAGGGTGATTAAATCCTTTATTAGGGTCACACCTAACAGTGTGTTTTGTAACCTTTAACAAGGTTGGCTCCTAATAGGGCTCACTTTAGAAGAGTGAAAAATAGTACCTAGTTACATTGGTGGTTTTTTCAAATTTGGTTTCCATGTTAAATCTTGGTGTCTCATGTGTTCATGTTATTTCTTTCATGCTTGCAAATAATTACTAATAACATCTTAAGATCTATTAAAGTAATTCACACTCTGCATTTACCAAGATATAGTAGTTTATGTGTGTTTACTGAGCATCAACAGTAATCTATTTTATCAGTTTGAATTTTGTTGTTGACATCTAAGGGATCTAGGATTTATTTTAGTGGTAACTAATTCACCCCCCCCCCCCCGCCCCCCTCTCTCAATTACTCCTCTTATATTTCTAACAATTGGTATCAGATCTTTTGGTGCTTATAGAGAAGGTGTCAAGGACCTAAGCTAAAGATCAGGATGTCTTACAAGAGAGAGATTCCAAAGCTAAACAAAGATAACTTTGTAGCATGGCAAGGACTTATGAGGCTTCATCTGGCTACCATCAGTAAATCAAGATGCAAATATCTTGATGAAGAATATAAAACTCCCACTAGAACATTATCAGTTGATGATATTACTAAGAAGAAGAAACATAACATCATGATGATTGACATTGCATCTGCTCTTAGTTATGTTGAATTTGATGAGGTCAAAGACTACAAAATTGCTTTTGATATGTGGAACAAGCTGAAAGAAATCTATGGAGGAGATGACAATGTAAGAAGAGCCAAAGAAAAAAACCTTAGGGGAAAATTTGATCAAATGAGGATGAGAGAAGATGAAAATGTTGCAAAATATGTGGAAAGAATCAAGGCCAGTGTTAGTGCAATCAAAGCTTCTAGAGGAGAAATCAAAGAAGAAACTATTGTAAGTAAACTACTCAGAACTTTGCTCCCCATATATGTAATTAGAGTATCTACTATTCAAGAAAAGACATGTGATCCAAATAACAAAATATGTTTGAATGCCCTAGTAGGAAGATTAACAACTTTTGAACTAGATAACTTTGACAACTATGTTCCTACTTCCAAGAATATTGAGTCTGCATTTGAAGCTAAAATATCATTCAAAGAAAAAGACAAGAAAGTAAAAGATAATCAATCAGAAAGTGAGGAAGAAATAGAAGAAATTTTTTATAGTGATCTTGAAATTATTGAAGCTCTACTTGCAAGGAAATATTCTAGGAATAGAGGAAAGTACAAAGGTAAAATCCCTATAATCAATTTTTCTTGTGAAAAAATTGGTCATATTGCTACTAGGTGTCCAAATAAAGAAGACAAGGAAGAGAAGAAAAGTCACAAGTAAAAAGGTAAGAAGGAATTCAAAGGTCACAAATCCTACAAAGACAAAGGTAAGAAAACTTGTTTATGGCTAAAGATTCTGATAATAGTGAAGATGAAATAGTATATATTGTTATAAAATATGAATCTAATAATGTAGAAGATAAGATGGCATTTGTCTCTCATGTTAGAAAAAATGACACATGGATCATAGAGAGTGGATGTTCTCACCATATGACTAGAGAAAAAACTAACTTTGAACATTTTGAACACTATGATGGAGGTAGTGTAAGATTTGGAAATAATGAACCTTGTTGCACAAAAGGGAAAAGTAAAATCTCTTTAACCAATGATCTTATATGTGACAATGCTTATTGGGTTGAAGGACTGGAACATAATTTACTGAGTGTGGCACAATTGAACAACATTGGATTCAAGGTAGAATTCATGAATGGCAAGGCAAGACTGTTGGATAACCAAGGAAATCTGATTGGATCAGGTAGTCAAACAAAAGGTAACCTATTTTATTTTGATCTTGGTGATCGTTCATGTTTCATTGCTCAAGTAGAAGAAAGTTGGCTATGGCACAAACGAGTATGTCATGTAAACTTTGATAATATGGTCAAGATTAGAAAACTTAGAAGAGTAAGTGGTCTTCCTAATTTGAAGAAACCTAATGTTGGATTATGCACGAATTGCTAGAGTGGTAAAATGGGAAAGACTAGTTTTAAGAGCAAAAACTATTAGTTAGAAGATGTCTTGGAAATTGTGCATACTAATTTATGTGGACCCATTAGAATAGAGACTTATAGTGGAGAGGTTTTTCATTCTTTTTGTTGATGATTATTCTAGAATGATAATTGTCATGTATCTCAAAGAAAAATTAGAAGCTTTTGTGAAATTCAAATGGTATCTGGCTAGAGTAGAAAAGGAAATTGGAAAAAGATTGAAATGATTAAGATCAGATAGAGGTGGTGAATTCATCTCAAATGAATTCAATAATTCTTGCATTGAAAGAGGAATAAAAAGACAAGTATTAGCCCTTGGTACTCCTAAGTGGAATGGAGTAGCTAAAAGAAGAAATAGATCCATCATGGATTGTACAAGGACAATAATGATTGAAAAGAATGTTGTTATCAAACACTAGAAGGAAGCTATCAGCACTATAGTTCATACTTTGAATCGATTTCAGTTGAAGAAGGACTCAAACAAAACTTCCTATGAACTATGGTATGGTTACAAACCCAACGTAAGTTACTTGAAAGTATTTAGTAGCAAATGTTATATCTTGAAAGTATCTAGAAAAGAAAAATTTGATGTAAGAGGTGATGAAGGTATATTTCTAGGATATTCCTATAGAACTAAGCATAAAAATGTCTGAATTTATCTACTCACAAAATCATAGAAAGTCACATGTGAGAATCGATGAATTTACAAAAAAGATTGAAGAAGAAAGCAAACTAAACCAAAAGATTACAAGAGATTTGTCTACTATGAACCTAATACATTTCTAAACACATTTGAAAAAAGGGAGACTTCATCTCCTGAGCTCTCTAAATCTCCATCAGTTACTGAGTTATAGGAAGTTCAAACTGAGTCTCAAGGACTAGAGTCACATTTAGAGGCTATCGATCTAGTGCATACCAAGTCTAAAGAACCCAAGCCACAAATAGAAGGACCTGAGCCAGAAGTTGAAATTCAAAATGAAGATAGTGCAATTCATTCAAAAGTCAAGGAACCTGTATTGGCTAAATATGTCAACAGACATCATGCACCTGATCAGATTATTGTAGACAAATATAATGGAACAATGACAACAATAAAACTAAAAGGTACATGTTTACTTGCTAAATTTTAACCTAGAAGTGTTAACGATACATTGGAAAATGAAAGTTGGATTGAAGCCATGAATGAAGAAATAGAAAAAATAGAAAAGAATAAAACTTAGATTCTTGTACCTAGGTCCAAAGATAAAAATGTGATTGGTAAAAAATGGGTATTCAGAAATAAGCTAAATAAAGACAGAAAAGTGTCAAGAAGCTAAGCAAGGTTGGTGTGTAAAGGTTATTCTCAAGAAGAAGGTATTGATTACGATGAAACCTTTGCCCCTATTGCAAGATTAGAAGGTGTTAGGACTTTACTTGCTTATGTAGCTCATAGAGGATTCAAAGTATTTCATATGGATGTTAAGTCCACATTCTTGAATGGAATTCCTAATAAGGAAGTCTAAATTGAACAACTAGAAGGTTTTGTTGATCCAAAAAAAAGGAAAATGGTCTAAAAATTGCACAAAGCCCTATATGGTCTCAAACAAGCTCCCAGAGCCTGGTATGAAAGACTACATAACTACTTGATACAGATTGGTTTTCAAAGAATAAATGATAACCGTAGCCTATACATCAAGGAAGGACCAAATAAGAAGATTGTATTGGCAAAAAATATTTGTGGATGATACTCTATTCATAGGAAATGATGACCTATGCAAAGCTTTTTTAGAACAAATGAATAGAGAATTTGAAATGTCCATGTTTGGTGAAATAAAATTCTTTGTTGGATTGCAGATATAGCAGAACAAAAATGATATCTATATCACTCAATCCAAGTACACCAAAGAGATACTCAAGAAATTTGGAATGGAGGATTCAAAACCAATTGGAACCCCCATGTGTACTGGACTCAAGATTACAAAAGATGATGACTCCAAAGAAGTAGATCAGACCTTATATAGATCAATGATTGGGAAATTACTGTATGTGGTACATACAACACCTGATATTGCCTTAGCAGTTGGGATAGTGGCAAGATTCTTAGCTAAACCTAGATAAAACAACATGATGGAAATTAAAAGAATTTTGAGATATCTGAAAGGTACTAAAGACTATGGCTTATGGTACAAACTTGGAGGCAACCTTGACATAAAATTATTTACTGATGTTGATTGGGCAGGAAATCTTGATGATAGAAAGAGCACCAATGGTGGAGCATTCTTTCTTGGAAAAAGGTTGGTATCTTGGACAAGCAAAAAGAAAAATTGCACATCTCAATCCACAGTAGAAGGAAAAAATGTAGCAATAGTAGTGAATTGTTCTAAAATTGTTTGGTTCAAATAGTTGTTCCAAGGAATGAAGGTTGAAATCAAAGAGCCAATAGTGATGTATTATGATAACACAAGTGCAATCAAAATATCAAAGAATCCAATGATGCATTCCAAAACAAAGCACATTGCCATCAAAAATCACTTTGTAAGAGAATTAGTACAGGACAAAGAAATAAGATTGGAATATGTTCATAGAAAAGAAAAAAAATTGATATATTCACAAAGCCATTACCTAAGGATGCATTCTTGTATCTAAGAGGTAAGCTAGGGGTCATTCCTCTTTTTTAAGCTTACTAAATAAAGTTTAATGATGCATCAATAAGAACCAAGTTGAAGATCAATCAGTTGATGTAGTATTAACAAGAACATAATTGCAAATGAATTTATACTCAAGGTACATTGATACTATTTAGAATTGTCTTTGGCATGTGTTGTCAAAGAGGGAGAAGTTTATTGTTATTTCTTTCTAAAAAATTTCAAAGGGAGAAGTTAAGAAGTTCATTCACAAAGGGAGTACACTAAAAGAGAAGTTTTCTACATAAAATTGAAGAGGGAGAAACATTCTGATAGAAGGAGTCTTGTTTTCAAAATTTCATTGTGCTATGACATGTTGTATTTCCATCAATGCCAAAGAGGGAGATTATTGGATATAATTGATCAATTGTGTATTTTTTTTTATGTTACACAAATCTCATATCAATTTACAATCAGTGCTTGTCAAGCTCACTTGGTCAATGAAGACAATTTTCCTAGTTTATCAGGCATTCCTAAGTTTACTCTATGTAGAAGGTAGTTTCTACCGAGCTCACTTGGGCATCAAAGGAAGTCAAGTATAAAAGAGTGTTAACCAAGCTCACTTGGTTAACAAAGGGAAAGTTGAGTAGGGTCAGTGCTAACTAAGTTCACTTTGTTACCAAAGCAATTTTACAAGTTTGCAAGGTTAACTGAGCTTCTGTTGTTTAACATAGGAAATTGATTTAGAATTAGTTTCTACTGAGTTGGGTCAGCTTCCAAATGATTTCCTTACTTTGGCATGTAAAGCTTAATTATTTTACCTATTAATTCTAGCCAATTGAGGTGATAAATATTGGTTATTCTAAGTTGTATTTGAGCTGAATTGACAATCTGAAAGGTATAAGTAAAAGGTCAAGTTGTGATTTCAAAATGTGTGAGATGCAAGTTGAAAGAGATAAGAAAAGGAAATGAATTTGAAGGATAGTAGATATCCTTGTGGAGCAAAAAAGTATTATTCAATTAGGAAGGATCAAGAATGAACTAGAGTAGAGATCTGTAATTAGCAATTTAGTTGCATCACAATTAGGTCATTTCATTGTTACTCTCTAACCATTGTAGAAATGAACTAAAATCTCTTAATAAAGTTGGTTTAATAGCCATTTGTAAATCCTCTAAGAAGGTCACAATTCCATTGAATTTTTTCAAAACCTCTTGCAAGACCACTCCTAATAGGGTGATTAAATCCTTTAATAGGGTCACACCTAATAGTGTGTTTTATAACTTTTAACAAGGTTGGCTCCTAACAGGGCTTAGTTCAAAAGAGTGAAAAATTGTAACTAGATACATTGGTGGTTTTTCCCAAATTGGGCTTCCACATTAAATCATGATATCTCATGTGTTCATGTTATTTATTTTATGCTTTCAAATAATTACTAATAACATCTTAAGATCTATTAAAGTAATTCACACTCTACATTTACCAATTTATAGTAATTTCTCTTTGTTTATTGAGCATTAGTAGTAATTTGTTTTATCAATTTGAAATTTATAGTTGACATCTACAGGATCTAGGATTTATTTTATGGTAACTAATTCACCCCCCCTCTCAATTGCTCCTCTTATATTTCCAATAATAAGAAGAATAAAATTGTGAAGGACCTAAAGGAAAGATTTGGAAAAGGGGGAGATGAAGAAGAAGATGAAGATGAGGAAGAGGAAGAAAAAGTCCAAGCCCCTTTGGAGATTACTCAAGGTCAAGGATAAGATGAGGGAGCTCATGAAGAAGGTGTCAAGGGAGAAGAAGTCAAGGAAGAACCTAAGCCTATTGAAAAGAAAAGAAAGGCTAAAGAGGTTAAAGTAGAGAAACTCAACAAGAAGATTATGAAACTATCAAAACAGCAGCTATCAGCTCCTATTACTAGAGCTAGCACAATGGTAGCCACCAAGAAATTCAAGGTTGCTAAGAAACCTAAAGGTAAGAGGACTATTACTTCAACAAAGCCAAGCAAACTAGTCAAGAGGACATATTAAAGGAGAAAATATGTAGCTCCAGCTGAGTCAAATGAGGAGATGACAAAATTTGATGACATGAGTCAATTCAAGGTGGTAAGACATAGTCCCTCCTCTAATATAGATAGCTTGTGTGATAATATAAAATCAAATGCAGATTTGTTTGGTTTTGTACATGTAGATTTTGATAAGATAGGAAAAATTGAACAAAATACTATAGAGGAAGCCATATATGTGATGATGGATACATTCAAATAAACTCCTATAGAGATTTCCAACTCATTACCTACAAGTCTTTATGACCAAGTTTAGTAGAAATGACAATATAGCCTACAAATAGAAGACAAATCAGTGAATCAAATTTAGCCCAAGTAATGCAAAAATTGGATGAAATACAGATTATCAAGGCTATGGAAAAGAACAAAACAAAATTTTACCCCAAATATTGAGCTTTCCATATACTGAATAAGTAGATTGAGGATGTGGTAACCAAAAACACATCTATTTGGAGATCTATTTATGGGTTACCCACTCTTGTAATAGTAGAGAAAGGTGAGAAAGCATTGCAAGAACTTAAACAACTAGAGACAATAGAACAAGCAGCAGAGACTACAAAAGATGAGTCAATCAAGAATGGTCATGTGGAAGGAACTAAGGAAATAGTAGGAGAAGAGGCCACAACTAGGAGGAGTAGCAAAATGATCAAAGTGTACCTAAGGTAAAAGTTTTGAGTGCTAGTCATCCACATGTAGATCAAGTGAGTTAGCAAGACTCAATACAAATCAAGGATGTTCTAACAATTTTACTGTAAACATCAATCCTTTGACTAAGGATGATTTACAGAAGATATTGATGAGTTCCACCTTGGTATTATAGTTATTCACAAATCTTGTATTGGTGAGAACTAATGAAATTGAAAAAGTAGATATGGCAGTAGCAAGGGAGAAGCAAATTAACATATCTAGTGTGCCGCCAAAGGTAAAAGATAAAAAATAAAAATGTAAGCACTAAACAACAAGGTGTTGTTACAAAACTAGTTGAATTACCTTTTGTGCTATTTATTTCTCACAAGAAAGCCTTAATTATAGTTGAAAATGAAGGCATAGAAATTAGATTAGGTCAAGAAGCAAATTCTGCACCTACACCACAAAAATAAGGTGAAGAGAAGAAAGAGGATAGTCAGATTGACAAGCTTGAACAATTGTACTCAAGAGGAAAAAATTGCTATCTAGACTCTAGTTACCTTACCAATTTCAAGAACTCCTCCCAGTGGTCATGTTCTTCAAAGACTGATCACTCAAGCCACACCATTGCGAATATCTAGGCCAAGTGTAGAGATATCTAGCAAATTAGAAGACATATCCTATGGCGATGTAAGTTTTAATGAGGTGATTGAACTTCCAAAGTTTGACCTTACAACCATCACCATTGAGAAGATGAACATTCTATAGGAAGCTCTACATAGGAAGAAATAACAAGAGTTGCTAAGAAGGGAGCACAAGTAGAAGTACATTCTTCATGAAATAAAAGACATATTTCTTGATGTTTTTATCCTCCTAGCCCTTAATGAAGAGAAACCTATTCTCTAGAAATTGGTAAATATTTTTGAAAATATTATTGGTGAATGAAGACTTGGATGCAAACACCAAACTATTGGAATGGTCTGAAATAAAGTTTCACTCTAAAGTTCTTCAACAAATTTCTAGTGCTATTGCACTAACATAGGTTGACTTAGAAACCAAGATGGAAGATGTAAAAAAGGTGTTGGAGAATATACTTCCTCTATACGCAAATATTGTTGATGTGAGTTTATTCATACAAGAAGTACAGAGGGCTATTGACTAACTATAAGGAGATCTATAGTCCATAGGTACAACATTGAAACTATTGCCTAGTCAAAGCCAGACTCATTTTCAGAGGTTACTATCTACTCAAGGTAAGCTAGTTGCATTACATTCATAGGATGCAAACATAAGGGATACTTTGATTAGTATCTAGTCCATGTTAACCTCACACATAGAAATATTTCATAACAAACTAGCCTTCAATGAAACATTTCTAAAGAAAGATAATCAACTTTCTACACATGATGGCTTAGTCAACCTTGCTACCCAACTAGATATTCAATACCAATCTCTAGAGGTAGAATGCAATAATTGGGATGCACCATTGAAAATAATTATGGAGGTTCACAAATCATTTCTAGAAAAACACACTATAAGTGTACCACCCATGACATAAGTGTCAAAAAAGGGGGTTAGTATAGTAGCTATGAGGAGAATAGTGAATAAATGGGGAACACAGTTTTGAGAAATAAATAGGGGATGATAGTAGTACAACACATTTACTCATTAGGAGTTATATAGAATTCAAAAATAGTAGGGAACACTAAACTAAGGGGGAGCTATAAAATTTTGGAGAGGTATGACGGTTAAGTCATTAGTTGTACAAAATTTTGAAATTTTTTATGAGATACAAATTATCTGAGTTATGTACATAAGTTAGGTTGTATATGCATGACAAAGTGTTTTTGTCACTCATGTCAAAGGGGGAGATTATTGATCTCATTTTGGTTTTTACAAGGCAATGACAAAACACTTAAGCCATTACTTAATAGAACTATGTACATATCAAGTAAGTAGTGTACGTTGAACAATATGTGTAGTTAGTGTCGAGCACCAATATGTGCCGAGCAGATGGTATGTGTTGAGTCACTCAAGTGTCGAGCAAGAAATATATGTTGTGTGATTCATATGCCAAGTAAAATAGTGAATGTTGAATCATTCAGGAACCAAGTTAAAACATTAAGGATATAGTAAATGTCGAGCATCAAAGCTTTCAAGTTTCAAGTAAATAGTTTTGAGCATAGTTGTTTGTAATGCCACAAACTCCTATGTAAACTATTTTTGGGCTAACTTAAGGATTTTTTTACAATTCTAGAAGATATATATGAAGTTATCTTGAGAATCCCTATGTAGTGCATGTAACAAATTAGATTGAGGGATGTTCTAAGAGGCAAAATGGGTGAATCACAATTTTTGATTCCTAGCTAACCCTAGCTCACCTAAGTCTTCTTAAGGAGAGAAAACCCTAAATATTTTTCATGTACAGATGAGAAGAGAATAGTGAATGCTAAGTAGAGAGAGAGAGAGAGAGAGAGAGAGAGAGAGAGAGAGAGAGAGAGAGAGAGAGAGAGAGAGAGAGAGAGAGAGAGAGAGAGAGAGAGAGAGAGAGAGAGATAATTCATGGTGACTAAGAAGATTGTGAGAAAGATATGAATTGTAGAATTAGTTACAGAGAACATAATAGAGAATTTAAAGAATAGAAGAGATACATCTGATTAGGAGGATCAAGTACACATCAAGAAAGAGGGTATCTGATATCTAGCAGAGAGGTGCTAATTGAAGGTTCAAGGCTAAAACATTCTAATAAGTGAATCAGTGAAAATCTCTTAACTGAGTAGTCATAGCAAGATTTTGTAAATCCTTTAATAGGGTGCTTACTTTATTGTAAGTTGAAGTCCTTTAACCAAGCACACTTTTAGCAGGGTGTTGAAATCCTTTTATAGGGTAAGATTTAACAATCTATGTGAGCCTTTAATAGGGAAGACCTTTCATAGTGTAGATCATAATTTATGATCAAATAATTGTAACCTTCATTGGATACACTTTACAACTATAATAGCGAAGATTTGTGGGTGTCATCCCCACTTCAGTTTTAGCTTCTCATTAGAGGGTTTCTGGGTAACAAATTTATTATGTTATGTGTTATTTGTTTCATTCTATGGATGAACATGTGTATCTAACTATTTCAATTTACATGATAAATTTTGAGATGGATGTGTGGTGAATGTTTTATGGTTAAAGTTTTGAAGTATTGATTCACCCCCCCACCCGTCAGAGTTTACTTTCCTATTGTTAATTCTAACACTATAGGGTATTGTAAAACATCCATCATCTATAATGGAGTGATATAGATTCTTTTTTTCCTTGATACAATGACACAAATAATAATATGTCCCTTCTTCATTGTCTTCAGGTGTAATAAAAACAAAAGCATGTCTTGCAATGATACAAACATAATTTGTCCATTCATCAATCAAAATGGTTATCTTAAAGTGGAAAAGTACATATTAATTATAAACTTGGATATTTTACCTTGTTGAACCAAATTAGAAAATTGATCAAAATCAATGGATGATTCTATCTCTACCATTTGAATTGTTGATGGGGATCAATAAGAGTCAAATGGGATAAACCCACAAGTTTTCCATTTGACATCCCATTCTATTGGTTTGCATCCATCCCAATACTCATCTACACATTATGGAAAAAATCATGTCATATGCCATGTCTGGATACTCCATGAACCCACATTAGAACTTCTAAAAGAGCGCAGCTTGAACTCGATCCAATTATTGTACAAAAAAAATCATATAATGCAATATTAGTTTCATTTATCACCAAAAAAATCTGCAAACCATACACTTGCCTTAATTATCTAGACCATTGTAGTGTTCCACCACTCAACAATACTTTTCATATCTAAAAAATTTTCTCTGTCTTTGTACTTTAATTCTTCATGAGCTAAGGCTCTTTTGTTAGATGCTACATGCACCTGCACTATTGTGTTATCCCTTTCCATGACCTGACTCTATAAAATTCCACATGTGCTAAATACCTTTGATCTTATGCATTCTACTGATCTAATTAAATATCCAAGTATTCTTGAATTATAATGCACAATTTTTTGACCATATGATGTGTGAATGATATGGTATGCCCCTATAAGAAAAATAACCATAGCTTAGTTGGATGTAACCATGTACAAAATCTATAGAATGAGATTGGTCATCACGAATTTAAAAATGATACTCTCTCAATATCTTCCTTTCCTCTTTTGTACTTGTAGGTACATGCATGAATTTTATATGAACAATTAGGGAAATATGTTGAGAAGTATAATATTTATCTTGTACTTCATTTTGTGGTCATAGTGTGTAGTTCTCTATGAAGTCAACAACTAAAACAATGATATTAAGTGGAAACATATCCTTGAAAAAATTGAAATTTAAATCCAAACATCGATCTCTGTATATGCCTTACATGTTCATAAATAATTTTTTCATGAAAAATGTTCATGAACTGATACACTTGAATCTTCTCAATAACTAAATCACATCTTTCACCCTATTTTCCATTTTTTAGAGCATATACAATAGTCTTATATTTTCAAAAATATACTAATTCATTATCAATTGTGTTAGGATTAACCTCAAATAGAAATAATAGTTACATACAAATATAACCAATATCAAAAAATAATATATCACACAAAAGAGAACACAAGAGACAAAGATTTAACATGGTTCACCCAATCCCTAGGCTGCGTCCACCAACAACAAGTCTAGTATTATTATTATACATTGGTTACAATTTGAAATCTCTTATAGCTCAATACCACCACAAGAATCTACAATATCAGCATACATTATGAAATCCCTAACCCTACTTGTCTTTTTATACAATCTTTTACCGCTTACAAAATTAGGGCTAGAATAAGTCATCTAATAGAAAAATAGTACTCGACACCTTTTACAATATAAGGTCATTTTTGGCTTTGAGGAAACTACCCTTGAACACCCCCGTGGGGGTGTTGCCCCTCAACCCCACCTTGTACAATGATAGGGAGCACACCTGGGGCACTACCCCAAAACCTCTTAGGGGCGTTTTCCCTTAATCTTGTCTTGGAAGTGTTGTCCCCTAACCCCTATAGAAATAATTTAGGGAGAGACAACATTGAATAAACCTCTGAGTCTGATTAGGCTCCACATCACAACAAATTGCATGTTCACTCCCCATATGTTGACAAACGTGAGCATTTTAAGCTACCACAAATTATCCATGTCTCAATCAAGCATGACAACTTGTAAAATTTTTGACCATCCACTCTTTCATATTAAGTGGTAGATATAAATTCCCTTGAAGATTTAGGTGGCTCAGTTATCTTACAAGTCTACAAAATATAGTTATAATTTAAAAGCACACATATATGTCCACAAAATTCTCATAACTCATTTTTATTAGGATCTTGCACTCTTTCACACCTTCTAATAGCTCTCATTAGATTCATTCTACTTATTTTCAATATTTTGCTTGACTTTCTAATGCGTCGATATTTCTCCATTTTGATACTTACTATTGTTGATGTAAGTATGCATGTTATTATAATACTATATTTGGTGTGTGACATAGAGTCCACCTTCTCACATGCATTCATTAGATTCTTTACAATATTTTTTTCACTAGACTCATCCATTGTTCTTAACCCAATAATCTTTAATATGGGCCTAAATTTTAGATTTCTCAATATTTCAATGAATATTTGACATCTTTCAGTCATATTTAAATATTCAAAAAGTAATCTCCAAATACAATTCACTTTTCTTTGATAAGTACACCTATGGATCTTGTTAGGCATTTCTCACAAAATATTACTATCAATATCAATCAAATATTTGGACTTTCTATAATGAATTGTAGGAGGTGATCTAATATCTTTAATAGGAGTAACATTAGTAGCATCGTCATTGTTATAGGTGAATTGAATACCTTCAACTGAATATTTTGTACATTCATGTTGAGATATGAAAGGAATATTCTCACCAACTTTGCATGTTAATGGTGTGACTTCAACATGACATAATGGAGAACATACAATAGATATAGATGATGATGTTCCATCAACATGATTTGATGATGTGACTCCAATATTGGATGATATTGTCTCTCCAACATTGGATGATGGTGTTCCTTCAACTTATGAACTCATAGATGATGTGACTCCAAGATAGGATGATAATGTCCCTCCAATACTAGACGATGGCATATCTTCAACTTCCAAACTCATAGATGTTGTGTCAATTTCTTCACAATTGAACTATTTTCTTGAGTGCAAGATTCTTATTTGTTCTCTTTTTTTTTTCTAATAATACTTCTCTCTTACTTGTTATGGATTACAAAGGTAGTTTTTCATCAAAAGGAAATTCCTCATCCAAAGTCAATTCTTCATTTATGGATTGCAATATATGTTGGTCATGATATAGTCTCATTATTTCCCTTTTCTTCAATAAATTGTATTCATAGTCTTTTGGTGTTAGATTTTTCCCTTTTCCTTGGCATGCTTGATGTATTCTACATATCAAAAAATTAAAATATACAAATTACAATTTGAGAAAATATTACAATATATCAAATATCCTAAATTAATTAAAATAAAACATAATATCCCAAATTATAATAGAAAAGGCTCTTTATTCATATTTCTCAGTAAAAAATTATGAAACAAATTATGAAATTTACCTCAAATGATTAAATTCGATGATGAATCATTCACTTTCTCAATTTTAGGAATAATACATAAATTAATGATGCAAATCAATATAATATGCTCTTTTATGGTCTACTAAGCCATGAAAAGAAATAATATGTTGGTTTCAGAATGAGTACTCAAAGATTTGAGACACAAATCTAGGTCACACAGATTTGGGTGAGTTCCTAAAACTATGCAACAAACCAACTAAGATGTCTTAGATGATATATGCATTGATCCAATCAAGTTTGTCAGTGTAGTATCACACTCAATATTAATACAGTCCTCAAAATTAATCATGACACTTGTAGAGCATTTTTTTCCTAAAGAAAGGGTAGTCAAGAGCATTATAGGAGAGATCATTCTCAACCTCAAACCAAAGAACATTGAAAAAATGTTCCATCTCCCAAGGGCAGATCAATTCATTAGACTTACCTATGAGCAAGTGGAGAGATGGTATAGGGAACATATTGATGAGGCTTTTCAGATCAGCCAGTCTTCTTACCTATAGAGAAGACTTCTCTAGGAAATAAAATGGGAAAAGTGGACATGAAAAGAGGATACATGATGGAAGATATTGGATATTCAATCATGCTCTTGAGTAGAATTATGGGTTTGCCGACAGCTAGACACCTAAAAAAATTTATGGTACATTTTATTTAGACAATAAAGAAAGAAGAGATGCCACTTGATTGGGATTCTACTCTCAGTGAGAATTTGGGTGAGCAACTAATAGCAGTGAATAGTAATAGAAAATTTTATATGACTTCATATTTGGTATACCTGCTAGCTATGAGAGCAACAAATTATCCTGGGCTCTATAAGAAGGGTAGTATGTAGGATACAAATGCTTGGCCCTATATTGTATACCCTCAACTACTCAAGAAGAGGATTTTAGAGAAAAGAAAAGAATATAGGATTTTAAATGATGCTTTCATATTCATAATAATCTAGTTCATAGAAGGGGATTATGTGAAGAGAATATTAGAAGAGGTAGTTGCACAGATATCACTAGTTGGAGCTTATTATATCCAGTTCCAAACATTTACATATTTGAGGGTAATGGGTACAACTAACAACCCTAAGAAGCTCCCTAGGTATCCTAGTGATAGACTTATTCTCCTAGAGATCTCTCGACAACTCTTGTCTACATATGATAGAGTTAGAAAGCAACACAAAACATGTTGAATGTGGCCTATGACTATAGGACGTTTCCAAGTGGATTGAAGGCAAGATATTCCTTCTTTTGAGTGTGAATGGAATCAGTATCTCTTGGGTGAGAATAATTCTCCTTGGTCATATTTTGATAACATTAGGAGAGTACAACACTTAGCTAATAAAATATTTTAGCATAAAGATGCCCTTGAAGATCACTGGATGAATGAAACAAATGACTATGATGTCCACATAAGGGATTTTGTAGGATAACTTTGTATCTAGTAGAGAAGGCTTTGAAGATAAAAATTCCATTGAAGATTGTGCAACAAGACACAAAAGAGTTGCTTGATCCATTGTTCAATAGGGATAAGATTGGTGATTGGCCTACCATGAATGCCGAGTTTGATAAAAAAGAGAACTTGGACATTAACCACATGGAAAGGCACATCATCAAGTTGACAAAAAAATGGATCAAGAGAACTTTCAAACTTGATCCAATTCCTGAGATAGTGATCTTCCATGCTCAAGCCTATCTAACTAAAGGTAGAGGAGCAAAGGTCACAATGCCTACATTTACAACCCAGTCACCCATAAGACCAGAAATGGTGCACCAACTTGATAGAATAGCTAAGTATTATGAGGATCAAAAGGGTAAAGTTAAGGGCAAAAGGAAGAGGAATTATCCTTAACAATTCAAACCAAAAAAGGGAGAAATTTAGGCACTTTTATAGTAGGGAGAAAAAAATGTAGAAGGTCAAAAAATGTTGTAGCTATAAAGACCCAAGATAATCCCAAGTGCCACCCACTGAGCAAGGACAAGGAAGAGATGAAGTGGAAATTCAAGAAATACCTTAGAAGTAGGTACAAGCCTCCCCTTCTACACCTAAGAAGAGAGGATAGATTAAGACTCTAGTTAAGAAGAGACAAAAGGTGATCAAGGAAGTAATTCCTTTCCCATCAATCCCCAAACCTATTCTAAAAGAAGAAGAAGATGATGATGAGGAAGAAGAGGATAATTTACCTTTGAACTGGAGGACTTGGCTTGCTAGAGCCATAGAGGAGGAATAGAGAAGAAGCTCCATAATCACACTACCATCTATCCCTGATGAACCCATTTAAACCACCACATCAGAAGATGAAATGCAATAGTGGGTAGATGAGTAGTATGTGGAAGGCATTGATGTCTTCAAGATATTAGATTTTGATTTTATACCAGTGGGTACTAAATTGGTCGGGGGTAAGATAAGAGACATTCCAAAAAATCAACCTCAACAAGAGGATTGGAGTCAATAGCTACCTAAACCACAAGGACTCGAGGTAGTACCATCATCCCAAGTGCAAGTCACATTTTGTGTTGATAAGGGATCAGTTACTCCTCTTCCTCCTAACAATGAAGAAGAACAAGTTTGAGTAGAACAAGAGGAAGAGCTAGAACAAGTATCCACCAAGGAAGTCTCAGAAGAAGTGCAAATGAGTAAACAACCTTAGCAAACTTCCCAAGATACAAAGGTGAGAACTATGGGCTCTAAAAATATAGAGACTCCTAGTGAGGATCTCTTGCAAAAGGAGAGGACTCTAGAAAGGGGAGATAAGGGAAAGAGAATTGCAAAAAAAACTCCACCCTTGAAAAGAAAATCTCCATTAGAATATATATCAAGATGGTTGAGAAAAGAAGTGATAAGGAATAAGAAACAACAATTCACCACAGAGGAGGAAGATAGGATGGAATTGATTGAAGTACTGAGGAGGCCTAATTCACCTCCAAAAGATGCATAGGTATTAGCCTTCATTAAGAGTGATTAGATCTAGGACTTGTTTTCTCATATGGCTATCCCTCCCCTACACTTGAATTTTGAAGAATTGACTCTGTGAGATTATTAGATCAGGGAGGTCATGTTTAGAAAGCCTACCTTGGATATCGCAAAGCTAATGGTTAAAATAGGAATGAAGGAGCTATTCAAGAGCTTGGAGGAGGATGGGGTAGAACAAATAACACTTTAGAGACAAAATGAAATCCTAAAGGGATATCTAAGTGAAGTTTTTGGTCCCTTGGATCTTGAGCATCTAGAGGAGACTTTGAATGCAACTATTGAGAGAAGAGATAGGGGTACAACCCAATTGGATCCATTTTTGAGAGCTTGTCAATAATGGAGAGAAAGTATTGAGGAGAAAAGTGTACTAATTATATAAGGAAATCTGAATTTGTTACACATCATGAATGATAATTCAAATAGGCTAGTAGCCATTTTGAATCAAGATTTTTGTCTAATGGATGAAGTGCATACCTAGGGAAAAGACTTGCAAGCATTGTAGTCTATTAAAGGAAAAATGTATCAGATGCTAATGGATGTATATATAGCTAAAGAATTAGACAAAATTGATGATTGGATAGAAATTAAAGAATGCAAATGGGAATAAAGTAATGGAGACATTACATGTGAGATTCATAGGCTCAAGAACCAAGCCCAAGGGAAAATTTTGGAAGCTAAGAAACATTATAGTAATGCATGTCTGGATATTTTTGAGGATGATATGAGAGAGAAGTTAGTACTAGTAGAGGTAGTAGTTGAGAAGTTTCAAAAGAATTTTGAAGAAGCTTCTAATGATGAAGATATCAAGCAGGCATTCAAAATAGAAGAAGCGTTATTAGAGTTTGATGTAAAACTTGAATATTTTGTAGAAACCCGTATAGAAGTGGGCAACTACAGGCAAAAAGTGAAAGATAAATATAATGCCTTAGACTTTGTATATGTGGCCCAAGTCACTGAGATAATTGAGAAATTCAAGGGAAAATACCCAGGCATAACTCTGGTATAAAGGGGAACAAAACCCAAATGCCAGAATTTCAATTTTGACACTTAGTGAAATTTTGCAATTTCTGGAGCTTGCTTCCGAGGTGCGAAGGTGCAGCGAGTGCACTGGTGCATTAGGTGAACTTTTCTAGTAATGCCCTAAAAGATTTTTAAGAACTCAAATGTGTGTCGACAATTAACTATCAGTTCTAAATTTAGAGCTTTCCATGCACTGAAAATGCATTCTAATGGTAGTTTAACTCCTACAGATGCCTAGTGAAGATGGAGCTTCTATTTTTGCCACTTACAGTCACTCCTACATCAACTAAAGGCTTTCTCTTTCTTATTCTCTCATGCTTTCTTTGTTTTATGACATGTAAAGGCTCATGCATTCAATTAATGATATAAAATGGATGGAGTCCTACTTAGCATCAGTTAGATAGTCAGTTTGTATATAAATAGATTTGTTTTATCAGTTTAGAAGCATATGATTGCATAAAGATATCTCTCACTCTCAACACAAATTGAGGAGAATATTTCTTATAAATACAAGAATGTAATATGTAATCAAGGCCACCATTATTTTGCAATAATATATGCTTTTGGTGCTCGCATTTGGAGGGTAGTGAGTCTTGCCTAAATGTGTTATATTTTGTAAATGTATGTTATGGAATGTAATAGAGCCAAAAGTTTATTGCATTATTTCTAGTTGTGTGATCTTTTAATTTTGGTGTTTGCTATGGATCTATGAATTCTGCTGACATACTTAGTTCGAGAAGTGATCATCATCTTGTTCCTGTATAGCTTTTTGTCTTGCATGAACACACTTTTTGTGGTCTTGGGATTTGATGAGAAACATCTTACGATTATTGAATTCTCATCAATGATTGCATTAGTGGAATTAAGGAAGTGTTTCTCCTATTTTCATTGGTTACCTTCCAATCTTTTCAAAGGCTTAACTCGCAGACTTGTTGTTATCATATCTTATGTCTATTAGGATTTACTTTCATGTTATTTGTTTAAATTTCTTGTCACCTTTTCTTCATTATTTTCTTTACTAACCCCCTTGGTTAAATTAGGAATTCATGTAGTTGCATTCTTAAATTGCATTCATCCTAAAACAAAAAAATACAAAAATATATTTCTTTCTTGTGTAAGCAGATTCTACATCTTATCTAAATCATTTTAGTACTAGAAAAGACCTCCTCATAAACATTCACATTCATCTTTAGCTAAGCAGATTCTAGTAGGCCACAAGATCACCTAGAACCTTGGAGTTGATCCTTGGATTAGCTTTTCAAGAGAGGAGTTCAAAAGGATTCATGTTGTTAAGAATCATTCAAAATGATAGCTCAATAGTTGGCAATATGGTCAAATTGATGTCTTGATGGTTTTCATTTATGGCAACATGTATTTAGCATTTCATTTATGCATTTAGAGATAGAAAATTGTCTAAGTGTTAGACATTTTGCAATAGTACAGAGAATAGATCTTAAGAGTATGAATGACTCATTGAGAGTTATCTTATGTGCAATTAAGAGAGCCTTCATGAGACTATCATGATGGTGTGGTTAAGTGTGGAGATGTGTACGGCCAGTATGACACAAGTTATGATTAAGTGTAGGTATTTAACTAAGTAGAACAAAGCATATCAGTAAACAAAGTTATACAGCTTGAGTAATTATTTTAAGTACAAAATACTTACTAAGTTATGATGAGCTAACTTTATGGACATTATTTTATATTATGTCAAACATGTGAACACATGAAGGTCAACTAACTAGAGTGTTTTGAATGTGCAAGGTATAATTAAAGATCTTATATTACGTAGTTATTGTGAATTTGTGAGATGTTGTAGTGGTGATGTGAACTATTATGAAAGCCTTATGTGATGTGAGATCTGATGTTTGATTAGAGAAAGTGTGAGTTACATTAGTAAAAGAAAGTATTGTATGTATACCTATCTTGTGAAGAAAAGAATTGTATTATTGCATGTTAGGATAGTGGGATCTTCTTGCATACATTGTATTTGTTCCACCAACTCCTAATAGGGTTAAGGCTCCTAACAAGGCCTAGTCTCCTAATAGATACTCGAGACACTATATGTACTTCATAGACTCCTAATAGGGTCAATATTCTTAACATGATCCTATTGTTTAGTGAATCATCTTGTGGGTATCATCCCTATTGGGGTTTTCCCTTGGCTAGGGTTTCCCTAGTTAATAAATAATGGTGTTATGAGTTACCTATGTGCATGGTTATATTTACTATTCAACATTATTGGTATACTTTCATTTGCATGTTATAAAGTAAGTAACAATATTCAATTGTTGGAAAAAGTTCATAGAATACTAATTCACACACCCCTCCCCTCAATATTATCTATTTCTAACAATTACTATTAGAGCCTAGTTAGTTTGAAGAATTTTAACAACTTAAGTAAGATACCATTGAATATGGAACAGTTAAAGAAAAACCTAGAAGAAGCTCTTGAGTAGATTGATATTCTTACTTAAGAAAGAGACACCTTGAAAGATAGATACAAAGATTCAAAAGTGTACACTAGAAAACTAAAAGATGAGATTGATGATCTAAAAACTGGCAAGGAACCATTTGTGTAGAATAGTGATAATGATGAAGTAGGAGATCTTCATAAAGAGAATGAAATCTTGAAACATGAACTAAAAATAGTTGAGCTTAAGTTGAGTCTTAAGAAAAATAGTGGCATTACCAGGACTGAAAACTGAAAAATGTGGATCTTAGATCCTAGTTAAGTCAAGTTACATATGAATTAGATAATATCAAGATTAAACATGTTGAGTTAGAAAAATACAACATTATTGTAAAAGGAGAATTGACAGAAGCTAAGAAATAGTTAGAGAAACTCTATTCTAGTACTGAGAATATAGATCAGCAGATATTTCATCAGAGGCCTTCTTATGAAAAGACAGGACTAGGATATCTTATTGGAGAGAAATCAGCCAAGAAAGTTGAAATCAAAATATAACTAGATCCAGTTATTGATTCCTCTAAGGAATTTGATCTTAGTAAGGTAGAATCAAGCACATCTACTGAAGTAGAAAAGGAAGTTGAGTTAATTGTTTTGTCAACTAAACCTAATGAACCTAAGAAAATAGAGAAAGTTGATCCACCCAAGGAAGTAAGACATGAATTAAGAGGTAGATGTTTCATTTGTAATGAAGTTGGACGCATGAAAAGAGATTATATAGGTAAGTCTTTTAAACCCATTACTAATTTATATTGTTATAATTGTCATGGTTATGGACACAAGGCAGTAGATTGTGAGAAACCTAAATTTGATGATAATAATGAGAATAGCAGGATGTTTAGGAATACTAACCCTATAAGTAATGGAAGAGGTAGATCTCAAAGCACATCTAATGATGGAGAAAAACCTAATGGTGAAAAGAAGCATTTTTTTTGTTACAAATGTAACAATCTTAGACATATTGCAAGGAATTTCAGAGCACCTAAAAGTTAGAATGAAACCAATCAAAGGAGGAATCACATGTATGTCAGTTATGTAATAACTTTGGACACACAACAAAATTATGTAGAATGGACACAAGGAACCTTAATAGGAATCCTAATCATAGAAGGAACAACAAAATAGATAACAAGAGGAATGAGAATGGAAGTGATAATAGTTAGAAAGAAGTAGTTAAGGAACATGTTGATGAGTTCAAGGAAACATTTGTGAAAGCTTGTATCATAGAGAGTTTACATATATTATTGGAACAATAGTACTTTGATGCACTTGATGGAAAGTTGAAGTCATAGATTGTTTGTGGCTCATCCTACCTAAATTAAGTAACTCTAGTAGTAGAAGAGCATTAGTTAGTCAAAATTGATGTTAGAAAGAGAGTTGGAAGTTGTGCAGTTAACAAGTGGTAGAAGACATAGAGAGGAAGCTATGGTCGAGTGCACAAGACTTGATATGATTGAAGTAAGCAAGGATTTAGAAATCAAGATTACTGGTAAAAAGAGACATTATTTTGAATTTATAGTAGATACACATTTAATGTGCAGTGTAATTTGAAATGATTTAAGGATCATAAGCAAAATTGAGTGTACCATTTTTTCATGTGAAGTGTCTTGAGCAAATTGAAGAGCAATTTGATAGCAAATTGAAGTGTAAAGTAAATTTTGAGAAGCTAAAAGTTGCAAAAGCCCTAAATTGTGAATTTGAGGTATTTACAAAGTATTCAATCAAGTTTATTTTAGTACTATCATATTACATAGAAATGGCTAGTTAGAGAGTGCATGATATTAGCGATAGACTGAGGTATGATTTCAAGAAACACCCATTTGTTTATTTATTGGATGATCTGTTAGGCTCATTTTCACAAGTTCCAAAAAATGTGTTGCATGTAGAAGATATTAGAAGTTATATACACTGTAAGATTGAGAACATTGGTGATGATGAGATTCATAGATATTTAGGTGATATTTGTAATAATGATTTGTCCTTGAAATCAAAGGATATACACCTGGAGGAATTGAATTTAGTGAAGTATATGTTTTATACAAAATTTGACAATCATGAGTTGACTCAAATCATATTAAGTAGGGTACATGATGATATGTTTTGGTTAGTTGATGTATTGGTTTTCATTGACAATGACTTGATTCACAAGGTCACAAGATTAAGAAATGAAGGTTATAATCATGTCAATGAGAAGAATGTCAAGAAAATGATTAAGATGAACCTAAAAATGAAGTTCAATGGAAGGAATATGAAGGTTGAACCTATTCAAAATAAAGGAGTTAATTTGTTAACTAAAATTTTAGGGTACAAGTTGAACCATGGATCAAGGGTTAACTCAGTACCAGTTGGATTTTTTCATGCAGCATATGTAATGACAATTGAAGGAAGAAAGGTTAACTTATGTGAGATATTTAGAATGTAATTGTTGGATAATATTGCAAGACTGAAGAAGACTAGTCATATAGTGTTCAGATTTGAGTCTCTACTGACTCATATATTCTTTTATGTTTCAAGGAATTTTCTTGGACTGGTTAATTGGGATAGCAATGAGTGTGTAATAAAGTTAGTGACTCAATAATATAGTTCCAAGCCTAAGAATGTTAGAGATAATGACATAGATAGAATGATGAAGAGTTTCCAATTACAAATGAAACTAAGGTATAGGATACCTCCTATGGTGGAGAAATATAAGGAAAATTTATGTTTCATGGTGAAGACTAACAATACCTGCATGGAAGCAGTCATTCTCAGAGTGAAATTCATTGAGCCTATGAGCTATGAGATGAGCATAGAGCTAATTGAAGCATATGCATAGATCATACTTGAATCTAAGCAAGATATAGAATATCCTAGATGGGGAACCTTTGAGGAGAGATCAAGGATAGTTTAGTCTAAACTGTATAGTAAAGAGAGAAAGAAAAAGGTTGAAAAGGAGATAGATTCCATTCTCAAGGAGTCTGGCATGAAAAAGGAAGAGTTTAATGAGGTTAAAAGAATTGCATTAGAGATGAAGGCTAGTGGTCAAACTAAAGTGTTGGTAGAAATTCCCATTACTATGGTAGGACCTTCTAAAGGAGTAATGGCACAACCTTGTGCACAAGCTCCTATTGCACCTTATGTAGTAGTAGCACAAATGCAACCAATATGAGCTAGACATGAACATACAAGGAGACAGCCAAAGGTGGAAGCACTTACTGCACAGAGGAAGTCTAGTTTACTAGTGAAGGTTAAGCAAGAACTTGCACTACAAGAAAAGAAAAGGGTCAAGCAGATTGCCAACAGACCAGAAAAGAGGAGAAAGACTATGCAGATAAGCAATTATGAGAGTTTAGAGGATGATGTTGAAGATAAACCTATTGAACAAGATGCATAGGAAGCAAGGACAACAATAGGAAAGAAAGAATGGAAACCTAAGGTAGAAAATATGAATATACAGATTATTAATGATGATAATTTTTTTTAATTAAATAAATTTTACATCATGTATAGTAATATGGATAGAAGATAGTTAAAGAATTTTGTTATAAGAAATATGATTTTGAAGAATAAAATGTTTGAGAGTATACAAAATAAGATTTGTGAAGACCTATATAGTAGGTTGGTAAATAGAAAGAAAAGGATATTAGAAGAAGATCTAAACATGAGGATCACATCAATAAATAAGTTATGTGATGTTGGATCAAAAGAGGAATCAAATAGAGTTTTGAAGGGTATTGAGCCCTTGTTGAGGAACAAAACAAGAGCAATTCTTTTGATGGGAGGCAATTATGAGGAAGTTAGGAAAGAGACAAAGGAGGCTATAGTAAACTATATGTCCTCAATACCTAAGGTGAGTGTGCAGTCTAAAGATGATAGTCCAATATATGTATAGATAGAAGAAGATGAAAAGGAAACACAACAGGCACTTTCACCACCTCACATTGTTATGGGTATTGAATCGATGCAAGTGGATAGTACGCACATAATAGTAGATGTCAAATAAAATCCCATTGTGACATTTGGCTAATCTATTATTTTTAATATCAATACATACAGTAGCTTAGATGATGAGGAAGAAGATAAGAGGAAAAAGGAAGAACAAGAAAAGAGGAAACAAGAAATAGAAGAAAAGTAAAGAAAAGAAATAGGGGAAAATAAATGAACAGAAGATGAACAGAAGAAGATGAAGGAAGATGAAGAGGAAAAGAAGAGAAAAGAAGAAGAAGAAAAGAAGAGGGAAGAAAAAGAAAAGGAGCTAAGGAAGAGCTTAGATAAAGGTAAGAAGTTGTATGGACAATGTGCAATGTCTTACAATTACTTATCAAATTTTTATGCAAAGATCAAAGGCCATATGAGTGAGCTTTAGATACTCACTACTAGTTTTCAGCAACCAAAGGTCATAATTAAAGATTCTGAAACTAAAATGGAGAAGATTCACATTGTTGTTAGAGAAATTGAGTTTGACAAGGAGAAGGTAAAGGAGATTCTTTGTTCTCAAATAATATTTGAAACCCACAGTTATCATTTTGCAAAGGGAGTTGGAGGAATGTCTTGCGGCAAAGACATCCTATGACAAGTTTGCCTCTACTAACTTGAGTGTAGTTGAAGTGGAATCATATGCACTTTTTACACTCATTACTATGTCATACACAATCAAAGGCAACTAGAAGAAGGACATAGATAGGATGAAGATTGATTTTGCAGATTATATATCTAGAATGATGAGATGGTCGTCAACAAGTAGCAAGTTTGGTGATACAATTTTTAACACCTTTTTCATTGGTGTCAAAGGGGAGTAATATGTAGAGAAAATTGTATAGATGTAAATGTATATGTAAGGGGGAGCTTATGTATGTATCAATGTAAAGGAGTTATAAAGAATGTAATGGTCCATCAAAATATGAATAAAATTTTTATGTTTTGAAAGCAATTTTGTAGTTACATTATTTTTTGTTTTTGATATGTATGACATCATTCTGGGACTTAGCCAATTTTACCAAATGTTTTGATTAAGTAAAAATAGGTTTTAAAGGACCCAAAACCTTTAAAAAATAACAAAAAGTCTAGAGATAAACAAGAGATTTAATCATCAGAGAAAAGAAATACAAGACAACATGAAATAGACCTCAAAAAAGAATAACCATGGGGTCACCCAAGACAGAGCTAGAAAAGATAGCAAAAGAATAGTAAAAGAATAGAAACCAACCAACTAAGAAGTCTTTATTAGGTCAATAGCCTAATCTACCAAAATATGCATATTATCAACATTGGCCTTCACCTCATCCTTCTTATTGACATCCTCATTCTTCTTAGAATGAGTTCAGGTGTGTTTTCCCTATCCCTAAGTCTCTGCCACTAGAGGGGAGTCCTTCCCTTTGTCATTCTCATTCCACTTTAAGAGGTTACCCACATTGTCTGCCATCTATTTGAACAATTTATCCAAATTGCCCAATTTAGTATCTATTTTTGACACCTTCCCCTAAATACCACTAATCTCTTTATCCATCACCCTCTATTTGGCCTCAAGAAGTGGTATCTTATGCATGAGGTTTTTCACTTCTTCTACATTCCCAATAACCTCTGAAAGTATGTCTATATGTTGGCCCAATGTACTCTCACCTCTGGCAGTTTTGTTGACTTGCTACATTTCCTTGCCCAGCAACTACATTTGTTGCTTAAGGAAGCCAATCTCCTTCAAAATTGAAGTAGGGTTACCAAAAAGACCCTTGGACAACCCGAACCCACCTTCAATGTTATCATCAAAATCTAGAATGTGCCCTTATTCTCCAACATCCTCATTATCTAAGTCCCCATTCTTCCTAGTATGTAACCTTTCCTCCTACTGCCTTAAAGATTTTCTTTTCCTTTACAGCCAGTAAACTAGAGGCTCATCATCAAAAGGAGGAGAAACCCAATCATCTTTAAAGCCCTTACCACTCTTTCCTTTACCTCCACTCCTCTTATTACAGTGGTCTCTCACTAATTCCTCCATGAAGTCGCTTTCTCAGTCAGAATCACCTTCGTCAACAACCTTTTTCTTCTTTTTGGAACTGCAACCAGAGCCCTTTTTCAAACTACCAAAACCCCCTTCGAATTCATCTTGGATATCAAAATTATAACCCTTATCCGGGAGACTCCCTTTCATATCTTGGTCTGCCCCTTTCAAACTACCCCTAGGTTTTACAATCTTCTTGGACTTTAATACATTCATTATCAAGACCATAAGACCCTCATGGAAAACATGCTCACCATTCGGGACTTTCTGAATAGCCTGAGTGGAAATACTAAGAGACTGCAATAAATAAAATGGAAAATTGATCCTAATATCATGCTAAAAGTGATTTTCCAACATGAAATGGTACCCATAAAACTTAGTGAGTTAAAAAAAGCACAAATTTCCATGGTCAAGAAATAGAGGTCGGGTTGTAATATGAATTACCTATTTTAACCAAGTGGCTTTTCTCTTGCTCTATCTCCACAAAATCATCACTAGCCCTATCCAAGAGCTTCCTCTCCCAGTAAAAATTAATCCCATCCATGTCTAGCCCTATGGCCTCCACAATAACTTCTTCAATAACATCCATTCACTGGTTACCAACCATCACAAAGCCATCCTTCCAAGATTTGATAAATTGGTGTGTAATATCCAAATTGTTACCTCTAAGCCTTTCCATATACCCTATGAAATTTCCTTGCCTTAGAATATCCCAAACCTCCATCTTGTTCCTCCACTCTAAGCAGCTTGCCTACTCCACCCTTTTCCTTTTTCCTCTCATATTCTCTACACTAAATTTTCTAGTTTTCGTTCTCTAAAAACCCCAAATCACTCTATAACTAAATTCCACAACACAAACAAAAAGAGAAATGGAAAAAATTGCCCAAAATCTATGCTAAATGCTCGACTTTCTAAAGATCATAACCCATCACACTCCAAACAAGTTCACCTTATAATTACAAATCACTGAAACCATCATAATTAAAATATGTTTTCTTAGATCTCTATTTATCATACTCGATAAGTTGGCTGCCATCTTGAGGTAAGGACTCATAAAAATCCCAAATGATTTTATGATCACTAAACCAAGCCACATTTGTAGCCCAATCAATAGCACAGTTGGCTTCTCTAAAATTATGAGTTATAATGCAATTTTGAAAAGAATTTATAATGTTAATAGCCTTGAAGATAATATTGCTAATAGTCCACGAAGGTTCAATAATTTTATTTAAACAATTAATAATGTTGAGGGAGTCACCTTCAACCCATATGTTCCTCAAATTCATACTTTTGGCATAGATAAGACCATGAAGAGCAGCAGAGGCTTATGTGACATGATTAGTTTGATCCCCTATTGGAATAGTCATACATCCCACATAGTCACCATTAGAGTTTCTAATAAAAACTCTACATCTTGCTTTGCCTAGGTTCCCTTTTGAGGCCCCATCAAAGTTTATCTTAAACCAATTCACCAAAAGATAGTCCCATCTAGCATTATCCCTTGGATTAAGATCCTTAATATTCATTCCCAAACTCCTTATATTCCAACTATTACGCAACCCTTCTTCCCACTCATTACAAGGTTTCTATCTAGAACCAATAATTTTAATATTTTCAATCATAAGGACCTTAATTTTATAAAACACCTGATAAAGACTAGATTCCACTGCTCTAAAGATCCTATCGTTTCACTTCTTCCAAATGCCCCAACATAGATAAGGAGGAATAAAGTCCTACAATTTGATAATAAAAGTATTCCTGGAAGGAGTCATCCAACTAGTAAAGAAAAATTGGATGGTGGCATGGAAAACCCAATCCACTTTTAGTAAGCTACAAAATTTATCCCAAAGCTTCTTGGTGAAGGGACAATGTAGCATGATATGATCCACCAATTCCCCATCATTCTTGCAAAGAACACATCGATTAACAATGATGAAACCTCTCTTCTTAAGATTATCAAGAGTCAAAATTTTATTCTACAAAAGAATCCAAAAGAAGATATTAACTCTGGGGGTCATGTCTTTCACCCAAGCCTTAGCCCAATAGCGTTCATCATGATCATCGAAAGAATTAGCATAGGCTGAGGAAATAGAGTACATACCACTGGGGTCAGTTTTGCATATCAAAACATCCTCTTCATGGTTTAAAAAGAATGCATTCAAACACTTTCCAAGCTTAACCAAGTTATGGTCCACACTATGAAGATCCACCCACATATCATCCTTCCAATAATCACCCACAAAAGTACCAAACTAATTCTTGCATTGCTCCATGTACCTATTCCACCTTAGATCATTACGAAGAGGGTATTCTAAGATCCAATTTTCCTAAATGTTGCCATCAATTCCAAAGGGGGATATTGTTAGAAATATGGTCAAATTGATGTCTTGATGGTTGTCATTTATGGCAACATGTATTTAGCATTTCATTTATGCATTTAGAGATTGAAATTTGTCTAAGTGTTAGATAGTTTACAGTAGTATAAAGAACAAGTCTTAAGAGTACAAATGACTCAATGATAGTTATTTTATGCACAATTAAGAGAAGATTCATGATACTTTCATGATGATGTGGTTAAGTATGCAAATGTGTATGGTCAGTATAGTGCAAGTTATGATTAAAATACCAGTGCATGTATTTAACTAAGTAGAACATAACATATTAGTAAATAGAGTTATATGGCTTGAGAAATTATTTTGGTTACAAAATAATTACTAAGTTATGATGAGTTGACTTTATAGATATTATTTTATATTATTTAAAACATGTGAACACATGAAGGCTGGCTGGGCAGAGTTTTGTGAATGTGCAAGGTATAAGTAAAGATCTTATATTTCGCAATTATTGTGAAGTCATGAGATGTTGTAGTGGTGATGTGAACTATTATGCAAGCTTTATGTAATGTGAGATCTAATGTTTAGTTAGAGAAAGTTTGAGCTATAGTAGTAAAAGCAAGTATTTTATGTATACCTATCTCATCAAGAACTAAATTTTATTATTTCATGTTAGGGTAGTGGGTTCTTCTTGCATACATTGTAATTTTTCTACCAACTCCTAATAGGGTTGAGGCTTCTAAAAAAACCTAGTCTCCTAATAGGGACTTGAGACACTATATGTACTTTGAATAGACTCCTAACAAGGTCAATATCCTTAACAAGATCCTATTGTTTAGTTAACCATCTTGTGGGTATCATCCCTAGCAGAGTTTTCCCTTGGCTAGGGTTTCCCTAGTTAAAAAATAATGGTGTTATGAGTTATCTAAGTGCATGGTTATATTCACTATTCAGCATTGCTGGTTTACTTTCATAAGCAAGTTATAAAGTAAGTAACAATATTCAGTTGTGGGAAAAAGTTTGTAGAATATTGATTCACCCCACCCCCCCTCTTAGTATTATATATTTCTAACAATGTCTGGTTACTTAATTGTTTTCAAAACTAGAGCTTACACCCATTGCTTATGGATTGGATATCCTTAAGTAGTAACCAAATTCTTGGAGTTGATGAAATCCAACTCCAAAGATGCCCAAGATCACCTGCATGAGAAAACGGTCAAAGAGAAGCCAAGGAGAGAAGAGCATGGAGCAAGGGAAAAACCCTAAACAGACATGAGAGAAAAAATATGCAAACACAAGAAAATATGTATTTACAATATGCAAGAAGTGATGTTGTTATGAAAATACAATGAGGGAGCTTGAATATAAAGAGCTTAAAGAATCTTCCAAAATGAGCTAGAAGATGCTAGGAGATAAGTTTGAAAACTAAGCATACATCCACATTAGGTGGAAAGTCCTCGAACAATGTGAGAGGATAAGTATGACTTAGGAGAGAACAAACTCTCGTATTGTCAACAACTTATAACTAACTCCTAGACTACAACTAATAAATGAAATGCATTTACCTAAGTAAGCTTAAGTAAATAGAATAAATAATAAATAATTAATTAATTATTTACTCTAACACCCCCCCTTAAGTGCAACTTAGGGAAATGTCTTAAGCTCACAAAACTAAGAAATGTAGAATGGGTCTTGGCAATGAGGCCATGTTAGGTACTCATGTACGATGCAAAAGATGCAACCTTTGAAAATGGGGAAAGAGAGAAAACCAAGTGGGAAAAACCCTCCCCCAAAAAGAGGTAAGAACCTAGTGAAGAACTAAAAAAGCCTCCAACTAGGGAAATGTCCCCTACAACAAGAATAAGGAGAGATCATGAAGAGCATCATTGAAGCATGAAGAAGCCACAAATCTACCATCAAAAAGAAAATTTCTAATCTAAAGAACCTCAATGGAAGAAAAAAGTATGAACCGAGCATGTCTATATGGTAGATGATCCATCTCACTGAAATGCATAGGTAGCTAGCCACTGCAATCACCTTGTGTATAAGATCAACCACTAAATACATAGTTCACACTATCAAACCATCAAACCAAGGATGCATTAGAACAATAGCATAACCCCCCCTTAATGCAGATAGGGTGTGATGACATGCAACTGAAAAGATGGGCCAAAGTCTCTTGCAAATGAACAAGGAATGATGAGAGAGGAAGAGGTACAAACACCTATAAAGACATGGTCACACTGACGCTGCATGGGGCTAATGTTGTGGAAGGGACACTCACTTGACAAAGGAAGAATGCCTAAAATAGTAGACAACTATCCCCCCCATGGTGCTTTATAAAAATAGTGCAAGTACAACTGACTCAAAACAACATTCATGAACCCGAAATGCAAGAGTGGCACTTTATCTCAGTGCGATACATAAAAGTTCTTCAAAATGATAGCTATAATGATCAAAACTGAAAACAAGCTGCAACAAAACATAGTATAGCTTAAAACAAAGGAAACCATGCCAAGAAAATGATCCTTGGGACTAAAACACTCAAGATATCTACCATATAGAAAAAATGCCAAAAATATGATAGAAAGAGCATGGGCCAAAATATAAAGAAAAGGACCACATTTCTAAAAAGATGATAGAACTAGCTTTCCAAAAATATAAAGTTTTCAAAAAAATGACATGGAACGCAAAAGATATGCATGCGAGAGTCAAAAACACAACCTTAAACTTTAACTGAAAAAATAGCAACAAAAATGCATCAAAACTCTAAAATACCTGCACCAATCTCTCTGTCTCAGAATCAACTTTTTGGCGCTTCTTTCAGATCAAAAAAATACCTCTGTAGGCTGAAATTATGGCCAAAAAATCAAAGGTAGCTCAAAAAGGACCTAGGAGAGGTGCTAGTGGATAATGCAGTGCTACCGTCAGCATTTCATGCAAATAAAATTGATGGCCTCCCAATTGTCGGCGCAAAAAAAGAGGCCATGTGGTAGTGCCACGTAGCAGGATGATTTCAGTAAGGTGATGTGGTAGGGTCCATGTGCCAAGGTTCCAGTGTCACCCCTAAACTAGTCTCTAGTCTATAAAATGTGCCACGCAAGCTGAACAGGTGGCTAGCGCAGACGAGTGGTGCGCTAGAGGAAAAACCAGGAGGAGTAGAGGTGTAGGTAGCTAAAGCAAGTGGAGGCATCAAACAAGAGCTGAGGATGGGCATTGCCACCAGTGGAGGGTGATGAGCTGGGGAACAGTGGCTCGGCCTGTCTAAAGTGGGGCATGAGTAAAGCAACTGGAGGTGTAGTCGGTGATGGGTTGCGCACGAGCCACAAAGGAAAAGGTTGAGCCGCCAAAAGAAGACTGATTTGTTGGGAGAGTGATGCATGGGAGACCCTACAGTGGCCATTGGGCAATGCCACAGTGGTGCACCTGTAAATATTTTTAAAAAAAATTTTGATGCCAAAATTTCCTGTACGACTGTACAAAAAGCCCTGCAAGCAAAAAAAATTTTCCTCCCAAAGGTCTGTCTCCAAAATTGACAAATTTTATATGGATCCTAGCTGAAAAGAACCTTCTAAATCCAATGGCAGTGTCCAGTTGGGCTGAAAGTGCTCCAAAAATTTGTTGATCCCCTAATTTGAAGAAAAAGTGCACAAATAAACTAGGGTTTGTGACTTCAAATCATGGCTTCAAAAATCTTCAATGAAACAGCAATAGGAAGGCTCTGATACCATGTTGGAGTTGATGAAATCCAACTCTGAAGATGCCCAAGATGACCTGCATGTGAAAACTTGTCAAAGAGAAGCTGAGGAGAGAAGAGCGTGGAGCAAGGGAAAAACCCTAAATGGACATGAGAGAGAAAATATGCAAACACAAGAAAATATGTATTTACAATATGCAAGAAGTGATGTTGTTATGAAAATATAATGAGGGAGCTTGAATATAAAGAGCTTAAGGAATCTTCCAGAATGAGCTAGAAGATGCTAGGAGATAAGTGTGACAACTAAGCATACATCCACATTAGGTGGAAAGTCCTCGAACAATGTGAGAGGATAAGTATGACTTAGGAGAGAACAAAATCTTGTATTGTCAACAACTTATAACTAACTCCTAGACTACAACTAATAAATGAAATGCATTTACCTAAGTAAGCTTAAGTAAATAGAATAAATAATTAATTATTAATTAATTATTTACTCTAAATAACCTCTGAACTCATTTAACTTATCAACCTGGGACATATACTTGAAATAGTATCTACAAAGTATATGCTCTAAACCATCCTATTATCGTTCCTAATATATTAAAATGAAATTTTTTAGATTAAGTATAGAATTGAAAAGTTAATCTATTGTGTGGGAATTGAAATACAAACAATTTCCTACTTAGTTTGTCTATTTTTTAAGAACAACCAACAGTTCTTTTATCATGTGGTTGCACGAACAATAGAGTTTTAAAAATTCTAAGAGAAATGGAAAACTACTTCTACTAACTAAATTCACTCACCAAGTGGGCCCCCTTAGATAAGAGGATGAACAAATGCTCAAGGTAAAATGTAGAAATTTAAAAATGTCATTTTACTTATATTAGAACCATCAAATGTACAATTGTAACAACAAAACTATATTAATCATTATTTCTTGATTACAATTGACTATGTGTTGAACTATTGAATTCCAACCAATGGCTTATTTATAACATATATAGGGAAAAAAATTCGTAAATATAAGATCCTATAATAGAAAGGACTTAGCTTAAATGAAGTCTTTAACTCAAGATACATGCATTGAGAAAGTCTTCCAAAAATTTAGCATAGCATCATTATGGATTTGTGCATGGATAGTCTACAATTGTTTTGAATCAATCCTCTGCTTAACCACTTGGATTTGGTCATCATAGGAATCTTTCATTACTCCTTGGATAGTGCTTCTTTAACTTCATTTGACTTGTTCCTGCAAAAGGGTTAGTATACATGTCTAGTTTCAAAACATGAATCTATTTCAATTACCCATAGAAAGAATTAAATGTACAAAAAAATTAATCCTTTCTCACGATACATAGCTGTAGGAAACATACCAATAAAATCTTTGAGGAAAGAAACATGTTTATCAATATACACAAACATGATTTCATCCATCATTCATAAGTTCTACTATAGCATTATAATTATAAAACAACAATATGTCTTGAGAAACCATAGTAGCATATAGTAGTTTATAAGCTTATACAAAAAATATGATTAGAATCATGTTGAAATTAAGGATAAAAACACAAAATAACCATAAAATCCATAAAAAATATGAATTGATATAATTCCCCCCAATTTAGTGTCTTATTGGTCCTCCAGCAAGGATGTAATTTATGACTTTGACTCTCATCCTGAAGTCCCCTGGGTACCCTATCTTGATCTTTCTTTAGCATAACTCCAATAAAAAATGTTGGATTACCTCACTTGTTGGTCCTCTAGCAAGGATGTTGGATTACCAATAGGTATCTAAAAGCTCTTTCTAGTTTTTTTCTAACAATATATACCAGAGAGAAGACCTACTTGACATGATGAAACCTTGGAGTGAATGTGGCTCCCTTACCTAAAAATTATGGGGAATCTTGATCCATCTTTGCATGATTGGCCTTTCATCATCCTACAACTCTTGTCCCTGTAATTTTTCATACTCTAAATAAGAATCTTTTCTAAGTGTTTTAATCTTCTTTCTTCCTACTTCATTGTCTGACACTTTCAACTAATCATGGTAATATTTATGTTAATCTTTGGCTTCAAGAGTCAAAAATAAAGGAGCATTCATCTCTTCTTCCATGTAAGGAGCTTCTTGATTTTTCATACTAATTTCATGTTGTATTGAAGACATGAATGCCCTTAATTGAATGTCACCCACATACATTAGTGGATTTGATTCCCTATCATTAGGAATTGCTAAATTGAATAGGTAAAACTCACATAAAATATTTTTAATTCATGTGGGAGAATTATGAAAGGCATGATAAAATTCATGTGGAGTTTGTAAGTGTAAGAATTTGCCTTAGCGAAAAATAACACCAAGATCAAGAAGCTCAACCACTAGCACAATATGGACCAATAATGGATGATCAAAATAAAAATAATGAGAATATCATATGTATATACACACTAGAAGTACCTATATATAAAGGCCTCTAGACTAACTAAGAGTTAGCAAAGTGATAAGCCTAATAACTAAGCACATGTTTATCAAGAGTGGATTATCCTCCATTGAGCACAAAAGTTAGTGTGATGGTGAGAGAATAAGAGTACCGAGGTGTATCTCATAAAGAGATGTTGTAGACACCATATGCTTGATTAGAGTGTGAAAAACTATGTTGTCTACATGATACCTTAGCTAATTATGCAAACTCCTGTGTTATCATCAAGACAACTCATCTAACTATGCATACTTCTAGGTGTCTATATGATAAATAATAAAATAATGCATTTAACCTAAGTAAAATTAAGCAAAGTGTAATAATAATTAATTATTTACACTAAAAAACCCCTTAAGTGCAAGTTAGGGGAATGCACTTAAGCTCACAAAAGCTATTATGAAAATGCATGATGGGTCATAGCTACAAGGCCATGTTAGGTACCCATGTACAAATGCAATGCTCTACAAATGATGTGATGCAATGCAATGCAATCTCTTTGAAAATAGAGAAAGAGGGAAAACCTAATGGGAAAAACCCTCCCTTTAAAAGAGAGAAAAGTACAATAAAAAAGAGAAGAGTCATGTGACTCCCCTTGGTGAAATATCCTTCACCCCCAAGAGATCTCACAAATGAAGATACTTGACCTCAGTGAAGGGTTTGGTGAAGATATCTACAACCTACTCTATTGTAGGACAATACTACAATGCAATGACTTGCTCATGAATCAGCTCTCTAATGTAGTGCATATGAACCTCAATATGTTTGGTCCACTGATGTTGAACTAGATGTTTTGAGATCTCAATAACACTCTAATTATCACAATAGATGATTGTAGGTTTAGGTATGTCAAATCCAAACTCCTTCATAATATGTTGTAACCAAAAATCCTCTATAGCCATAGTGATAGCTCCTTAATACTCAATCTTAGTTGAAGAAAGAGCAATAGTATTTTTCTTTTTACTCTTCCAACAAATAGTGCTAGAACCAAGATGAAACATGTAACCTAAAGTAGACGTACAAGAATTAAGATCTCTTACATAGTCTGAGTCTCTATACCCAACCAACTAGAGTCTGGTACCTACTACATAGTGTATCCCATGTGTATGTGTACCTTGTGTGTAGTGCAAGATTTATTTGGTAGCCTTAAAATGAAGCTCATGTGGCTCTTGCATGAAGTAAGAAACCATGCCAACTACAAAAGCTATGTTAGGGCATGTATGTGTGAAATAGATGAGACTCCAAACCAATTTTCTATATAATGTAGCTCAACAAGTGGAGTGGAACAATTGGCCTCTAACTTAACACCTAAAAGAAAGGGAGTAGGAGTGGGCTTATAGTCACTCATGCAAAATTGAACAAGTAAATCAAGAGCATACTTGGGTTGAGAAAGTGTGATCCCTATTGAAGATTGTGTGATCTCAATACCAAGGAAAAATGAAGTAAACCCAAGTCTATCATAGAAAATCTATCCTACAAAGAAGTCTTGACACTAGAAATGATGGATGAAGTACTTCTTGTAATGATCAAGTCATGTACATAAAGCTCTAGTATCAATTGTGAGTCATCCCTCTAAAGAATGTAGGCATTTGAATCTAAATGAATTGTATTAAGAGTAAGAAGGAATCCATCTCGGCATACCAAGCCTGAGGAGTGTACTTAAGTCCATAGATAGATTTTTTCAACTTGCAAACCAAAGTAGTATCCTGTATGAATCCTTGCAGGTGCTCCATATAAATCTCATCAAGAAGATCACCATTCAAGAATGCACTCTTCACATCCATCTGATGAACAACCCAACCATGAGCTATAGCAATAGCTAGTGTCAAATGAATGGAGTTCATCTTAGCTACTGATGCAAAGGTCTTAGTATAGTCAATACCACGAACCTATGAGAAACCTTTGGCAACAAGTCTAGCCTTATATATATCCACACTTACATCCACTGCAAACTTGGTTTGATAGATCCACTTACACCAAACAAACTTTCTTCCCTTAGGAAGAGGAACTAAGTCCCAAGTGTTATTTTTCATTAAAGAGTTATATTCTTCCTCCATGGCCTTGTCCCATTCAAGAATCCCTGATACTTCCTTAAATGATTGTGGATCGGAAGCAATGAAAATATAAGTATGTGAAAATTATTTGAGTTGTCACCTTGTCCTCCTAGTATCTGAAGGATTCCCCACCAATGAACCTACTGAATCAAGTGTTTGTTGTACCCAACGAGGTCTAGTGGAAGAAGAAGAAGGAATATCCTCAACTATTTTTGGACCCTGTGAAGGAGGTGTCCTATGAGTCAAAGTTGAAGGAATTTCGTCTTCCAAGTCACTATCATCACTGTCATCACTTTCCATGGTGAAGGAAGGAGGATTTGAAGGATCCAAACTTGGACAAGTCTCTTCAAAGTGAACACTCCTCTCAAAAAATATTTCATGTATCTCTAGATCCATGAGTTTGTATGCCTCAATGTGGTCAAGATATCCAGCAAATATACAATGCTTGCTTTGAGTTTCCAATGCCTTTCATTTTTGTGGAGGTATCCTTGCCCATGCTGGACAACCAAAAACTTTAAAGTGTTTTACACTTGGTTTTCTACCACACCAAGCCTCAAAAGGTTTAATTCCATATAAGGCCTTATGGGGACTTCTATTTTGGATGTAATTAGCACAACACATGGTTTCTACTCAAAAAAATTGATCTAGAGACTTATGTTGAACCATACAAGTGGTCATCTCCTTAATAGTTATATTCTTCCATTTAGCAACACCATTTTTTTGTGGAGTGTATGCAACTAAATATTGAAGATCAATACCCTCATGAGTACAAAATTCTATAAGTCTTGAGTTCACATATTCTCTTCCATTATCCGTTCATAGAATCTTGATGGCTTTCACTAATTGCTTCTCAACTTGAGCTTTTAAGGTGATAAACTTATCAAACACTTCACTCTTATGAGCAAGAAAGAATAACCAAGTGTAGCATGAAAAGTCATCAATGAAGGTGAGAACATAGAAAGCCTTTCCAAATGATGGTACTGGAAATGAGCTAGCTACATCACTATGAACCAATTCAAGAACAACAGTACCTCTCAAAGACTTTCCCTTGTCAAAACTCTCTTCGGGATGTTTTCTTAATTCACAACCTATACATACACCCTCTGAATACTTGACTTGAGGTAGACCTATGACCATATCCTTATTGCTAAGTTGTTGAAAGTAGCAGTAATTGAAATTCCCAATCCTCTCATGCCATAGTTTACTTTGTGAATTTGAGTTGGCCAACAAGGCAAGGGAAGTGGACTTACACACAAAATGAGAAAAAGAATAAAGTCTTGTCTCATGATTAGCCTTTTCAATTGCCACCATAGAATCACCCTTGAGATTTTTCACCACAATTGAATCAGGAAGGAACTCCACTTTGTTGCCACATCCACAGTGAGTTATTTGGTAGACTGAAAGAAGGTTGGTGCTAAGGTTGGGAACATGAAGAACATCCTTGAAGATGCCATTGTCCAACTCAACATTCCCTTTTCCTTCAACTTTCACTTGTGTGTCATTTTCCATATAGATATAAGGTAAATTTGATTGTTTCAAAGAGGAAAAATTCTCCCTAGAAGCACCCATATGATGTGTAGCTCTTGAATCAAGAACCCATTCCTCAGAATTGTTTGTACTTCCTACCAAAGCTTTTTCCTTATCTTTTGAAGTGGTTGAAGATCCCTTATCCTTATGAGCATTTGGTACATCAATTTTATGTTTCCTTATTAATTTTAGCAACTCATCAATCTATTTATCCTTACACTCATGTTCATCATGACCATTCTTCTCACAATAGGCACAAGTTTTATTCTCCCTTTTGTTGAATTTGTTCCCCTTCTTATTGTTTTTGAAAAAAGACTTGCCTTGTGAGGAAGATTGTTGTGTGGAGGAAGATTGATGTGTAGAGAAAGATTGTCATGTGTCATCTTGTGGCTTAGCCTTCTACTACTTTTGATTCTTTTTGGAATTTTTACTACCTTGATTCCCTTGATTAGCTACCAAGGCTTTGGTCTTGGAAGACTAGAGAATTCCCATACTCACTAAATTTTCATGTTCTAAGACCAAGATTCCTAAAAATCACTTGAACCAAGGCTTCATTAAGGCACTTCCCATCATTAACTTGTCAGTATTATAACTTGAAACAAAAGTGACATATTCAAGAAGAAGATGAGTCATCACATGTTTGATCAACTTTCCATCCTTGATGGGTTCACCACAATCCTTAAGTTGTGCCCTATACATTTCTACTTGGGTAAGATAATCTTTGATGGTATCAAAATTCCTAAGATCCAATTTGAGAAGATTGTCCTCAATGGTGTAGGCCATGTCTACTATCCCATACAATGCTTCAAGTTTATCCCTAACCTCTATTGGATTGTTAATATTCCTAATCTAATATTTGATAGGATCTGAGATATTCTTTAACAAGGTTCCTAGGGCCATTTCTTGTTTTGATGCCCAGTCTTCTTTATGAGGCTCATCAACATCATCACCAAGTTTCTTTGCTACACCAATTACATAATGTAGTAAACATTTTTCAACCAATAGTTCCTTTATCTTTTCTTTCCAAGTAGCATAATTATGAGGCATTAACTTGGAAAAAGAACCCATAATGCAAAAGAAAGAGGACAATATCAAGAAGACACCCCTCCCCCCTCCCTCCCAAAATGAATGCTTTAGGAACTTTATATGTAGTGTGTTTACAATAGGTCACTTGTCAAAATGGAAAAAAGTGGACTTTTGATTTTTCTATTTACAACCTTCTCTTAGAGTTCAAATCTAGTACTTAGCAATGTAGCTTAGATATACAACAATTTTGAAGTTTAATCAAAGCAATACAATGCAAAAAAGGAACTATTTCTAAAAGTGGTGTTTCTATTCACACAATCCTAAAATATGATTGTAAATCTAGGAAGTAGATGAAAAATTATGCACTTTTGAAAAAAATGGAACCTAAATATGTGTCTAGATGAGCCCAAACTATGCCTTTGAAGTTGAAAAAATTGGAATTTGTGATTTGCGAAAAATTTAGGAATAAAGATCTCAAACATCATACACCAATGTGTAGATCATAAAATTATACCCCAAAAACAAAAAAAATTGCTCAGAAAAAGGAGTCTGTATGAGGAAGATATCACTATTTGAAAATTACCTTTGCAATTATTTTTCTTGAATCATCACTGTCGCACCTCCAAAAATCAATTAACTCTAGATTTCACCTCAAATGTCCAAATTTGATGAAACAAAAGTTGATTTGGGGGTTTCTTGACCTTCTAAATATGATGCCAATATCTAATTTCCACCTGCAAGCTCCAATCTTGTCCTACAAAAAAATCTCTCCTACTAGCCAAATTTGCAAATTGGGCCTTCAGGTTGTGGTTTGAAAAAAAAATTTCCTATGATTTGACTATGGCCTAGGGTAGGAAAATTTATAGTCAAAATTCACCAAATCAATCCTCCAAATGTAATGGTGAGGTTTGCTTTGGCTCTAAATACCCCCAATAGTTGCAGATACTTTGGATCTGAATTGGGGTCCTCCGAGAGGTGAAGAAAAAATGGTCTCCAATAGCTATTTGAAGAGAAATTCCCTCAACTCTTATACCATGTAAGAATTTTCCTTAGGGAAAAATAACACCAAGATCAGGAAGCTCAAACACTAGCACAATATGAACCAATAATGGATGATCAAAATAAAAATAATGGGAATATCATATGTACATACACACTAGAAGTGTCTGTATATAAAGGCCTCAAGACTAACTAAGAGTTAGCAAAGTGATAAGCCTCACAACTAAGCACATGCCCACCAAGAGTGGATTATCCTCCATTCAGCATAGAAGTTAGTGCAATGATGAGAGGATAAGAATACTAAGGTGTATCTCATAAAGAGATGTTGTAGACACCATGTGCTTAATTAGAGTACAAACAACTATGTTGTCTGCATGACAACTCGACTGATTATGCTAACTCATGTGTTGTCATCAAGAAAACTCATCTAACTATGCATACTTCTAGGTGTCTATATGATAAATAATAAAATAATGCATTTAACCTAAGTAGACTTAAGTAAAGTGTAATAATAATTAATTATTTGCACTAATAGTAAGGATGGGTAAAATCCTGAACTATTCTTCAAATTTTCAAATTCAACAACTGCTCTTTGAGAAACAAGGTATATACCTATGTTAGAGGTATGCACTAAAGTAATTCAAGTATCATGGTGGTAATTTGAGTTACCTTGTATTTTAATTTTTTGATTACATCCTCCTTATATAGTAATTCCCATTGTTCATTATTAATGATCTACTGCAATCCTTTCTTCTCCTCCATCAATAAATACTGGTACAAACTTAGTCCAACTGTTAGGGGTGTAGAAAGATCTAGTGGGAGCATTGGACCTTGCTGGTCCACATTTATCTATTTAGGTTCTTCACCATCTTCTAGTCCATGTTTTCATGGATTTTTAGCTAGATTCCTAGCCTAAAGAACCAGTTCTCTTTCTAGATTTTCAATTGTTTATTATGGTGGATGTTCCACCTCTAATTATTGGCCTACTTGCACTAAGGTTTCCAATCCTCACCACAAAATTTAAGGTCAAATTGTGATGGCAATTTGCAATGGTGGTATAATTTGTGGTGATTTTCATGTTTTATTGCAGCTGTCCCCACCACCATTGTAATACCAATGTCAGCATAGTAACTGTGACACACACATGAATATAAATAAAAAAACATCTCCATCTATTTTTATTGTGGAGAACTACACACAAAATAGATTGGAGAGCTCTGAAAGAGGGTGGAGATCTCTAAACATTGTCATGTCCTTGTGATCAGTGAATTTTTTTGCTATGATCTCTATACTTTTTATTTTTGGACCCTTGCTATGTGATATCATTGTTGTGATCTCTGCATTTCATTGTCATGCCCTTGTGATCTCTATATTTTGTTGCCATGCCCTTTCTCTGAAATTTCATTTGCATTCCCTTGCTTTATGATTTTGCTACCATGTCATGCCTTTGTGATCTCTATGCCCTTTCTTTGTGATTTCATTGTCATTCCCTAGCTCTATGATTTTCTTCAAGGGCTATGTAAATGTTCATTTCTTTTCCTTCTAAATAGGTATATCTTTATATTTCCTTACAAACATGTATATTTGGAGATTTTTTTTAAGGTTCTTATTATATCTTAGCACAATAGAAAAATTGATCCAACTACATACATATTCCAAAATCCATATAATAAAACAATAAAACTCACTCAACCTATGCTAAGTGACTTAACTCAAGATCCTCCATAAGAATAATACAGAACAAGAAAAATGGGCAAAAGTCACAAGAAATTTTACAAAAACATATCATAGTAGATACTTGTTACCTATTTTTGCACCCCCCCCCCCCCCCAACCAAAATTTGAATTCAAACATTTGAGCCCATCCAATGGTCATCTTCCATACTTAAGTATTATTCAAATGGCATGGAAATATCAAAAAATAAAACGATTAAAACCTCAGGCTATTTCCTTATTTCCTATTTTGTTACTGTTGGCTTGTAACTTTCCCCTCCAGTAGATCTTGTTATGATCTATAGATGTCGCCATATCGCTATAAAAAGTTGTGAGGTTGTTTTCCATAGTGAGATAGCGACCATCAAAATTTTGGGTACGGTACTAAAAATGAAGTCTAGCACCAATTTTTGGTGACCCACCGGAGCTCGCTATGTCATTGTCAATAAATTTGTGTTTATCGTTGTTAGTGACATAGCGCCCAGATGGAAAATAATATTTTGGTGACATTTTAGATAAGGTGGGCCCTAGGTAGGTGATTCATCTGGAATGAATTGTGTAGATTAAAAGACACGGTAGTAGCCTACTTAGCATTTATAGGCTGAAAGTTTTGACTTTGCTACAGCTCACTATGTTGCCATTGGGAAACTTTTTCTTCTTACTGTTAGCGACATAGCACCCAACCAATAAATAAACACATGGTGGGGCCTCAAATGATGTGCAAAGGTGACTAGGATGAAAGTAAAGTTTTGGTTTGTTGCTAGCAATGCAAGGTTTTCTCACGTCAGTAGTACTTGGACCAACGCCCATTCATAAAGCATGTTAATGATCCCGATCATCAGATCAATGCAGAATCAACAGTCCTTTCTATCTCGCTATGGAAAGTTGCAAGTTGTTTAGTCATAGAGACATAGTGAGTATGGGACCCACCACTCTTCAAGGTAATTTGTGCAATTTCTCCATCCTTGATTTGATCTCGAATCAATGGTCGTCACTATCTCACTATGGTGAGTTGCATGAGGGTTACAAACAGCAACATAGTGACAAGGGGCCCACCATATTTCTCTTCAATGATGCATCAAATATCTTCCACATGATCAATGAGGATCGACGACCATCACTATCTCACCATGAAGAGTTACTCAAAGGATATGTATAGTGAGATAGCGATTCAATGACATGTGTTCCTACAGGACCAAGGAGATAATGCTACAATTAGAGGCTGAAAGTTGGGAGATCGCCATGGTCAGGATTTTGAGGAGGTGGCTCAGTTAGTTGGTCAACCATCTAGAGACTTTGTGAGGTGGAAAAATGAAATGAAATCATAGGTCCACGTGGCTCATCTTGTGGCAAAATTTAGTTGACTATTTGACCTTGCTGATTCACAAGCTAGAAATGAGGGAGATCAAGTTTTGTTGCACAATCTGATCCTTGTGATCAATGCCAACCATCCTCGTATGAATTCTAGACTCAATGAATGAAGGAGAACACTCTACCATCTCAGTTCATCCATTTTTCTTGGTCAGGATGGTTTAATGGCACCGTTTCTATCAGAGCCCTATTTCAACAAATATTAGATTTTCTCTAGATCTTTTTAGAGACTGAATGGCAGTGGTTGTGGAATAACTTCAGAGAAAATATCTCAGTTATGCCTGAGCTATAAAGGTAATTTTTGTAGATTTTTCTATGGTTGACTCTTCTCTAACTTCTCTGATATTGTTCTGCAATCTTACTATAAATTTCCTTTTCCTCTGAACTGTATGGTATTCTACCTTATCTCCTTTAGCCATTGATGTAAAGTGCAAAAAACTATTTGCCTCTCATTGGTGTATTGTGGATATTTGCATTCTTGCATGACTATATCTCTTTTGGCCTATGAATGATATATAAGTGAATCTTGTCTTTCCTTGTGTCATTCATTTGGGTTTTCAGATCTACATGTGATTGTTAACTTAAAGCAAGTCTAAATGTGTATATCTCTTGGTGTCATGATGGTTCAATAGTGCATGTATGGGCAGAGATTGGTTTGAACACTATTTTGCTGCATCACCCCCTTAGGTTAGAGTAGGTAGATTTTCTTTCACGCATTCCTTCTCCCTTTTCCTCTCCAAGAGTAGTTAGGTACACCCTGATAGTAAAGGAAGTCAGCCTTCTCTGGAGACTCAACCTCATAGTTCAAGTCCCACAACTTGGAGGTTGTTTCCATGTTTCACAAGGTTGTCCTTAGGTAAAAACTTTGGACAAGGGTGTGAACCTTTGTGACAATCATTTTTGGCATGCCCGATGGGACAATATTCAAAAAATTTCAAGTCTACAAGTGTCGAAAGGAAGATTTTAGTATTAATACTAAAGAGATAGTACTGGCTTTAGTATTCAAGCCTCCAAGAGGTTCATTCTTCAAGTACTTGGTGACTCTGAGCTTCAAATACACCTAGTTCCAAACCAAGGTTGTAGTAATTCATGCCCAAAGCTGAAACAAGGGCATCTTCTAGAGGTAATTAGTACAAAGAGCTTTCATTTTCAAATCTTAGAAGGAGAACTAGAGTATCTTTATCACTAGTTAGGAGTGAAATAACAACAAATACACCTGCAAGATCTATCTCTATTCCTCTTGTTGTTAGATCATAGCATAGATTGCCATCAGCACATATCAATAGACTAATTGTCTATATAGCACATCCTAGAGCCCATACTTTTGCCACCTTTAATGGTGGGAGTCCTCTTTTATTGGCCCAAAGACATGACATACCAATAGCTACAAAAGTACACCAGAGTTTACTGGTGAAACTTCTATCTCTCCCTTAGAACACATTCAAGAAGTTGCAAATGTCTACAATAACCATGGTATTATAGAGGATGATGTTGCAGTTAGGCTTCTAGCCTCATCCTTAAAAGGAAAATTACTACAATGGTATAGAGGTTTGGCTCATGGCTCTATAATAGATTGGAATAGATTAGGAGTAGGACTGTGCAAACACTTTGAAGACAAAAGTGATCATTTGTCACTTTTAGAATAGTTGACTACTATAAAAAGAGGCCCCCATGAATGTATGACTAATTTCACCTATAGATTTCAAAAGACATGGGATAGAATACCTGCTTTAGCAAAACCTACCCCTGGTAATGCCTTCTTGCATTACCTCAGAGCTTCTAACAGTGACATCACCACTACAATCCAAACTATGGGAGGAGATACCTTGCCTAATGCTTATGACATAGCAATAATATCAGAAAATGTCCTAATACAAGGAGGTAAGCTAGCTCCAAGTCTTCCTATGCCTTTCTTCCCTAATGTTCCAAATCACCAACCAACAATAGCTCCTCTTCCCACAACTTCCACATCACAATCCCTTGATCTAGTCCCTCAAGCTTCCACATCTTCAAATGGGATAGATGAAATCAAGGAGATGATGTAATCTATGATGCTAAACATAGATAAAAGATTGTAGGGCCAAGAGAAGAAGCTGGAGGATATCTTCTCTATGATGTAGAAAGTGAGCAACAAGGTGGTGAATTTAGAGAGACAACAAGCTCAAGGTAGTAAGGCTCATCAATTGAAACATCAAACTCTGAACAATGGTAGGCCTCCAAATCATAATCATGGGAATGTTTCTTTTGATCAAAATAGGTAGAATAGCCATGCTTCAACCTCAAATGTAAACCAAAGTAGGGCCATAGTTCCTCAAAACAACATGGCCCAAGATCAAGATTTTTGTCCCTCCTGTAACTACTCCTATGCATATTGCATGTGTTAGAAGGCTAAATATTATATGGCTTTGACCATCCAAGAGCTTGCAGTAGGACAATCATATGAGGAGGGAAAATTTAAAGATGCCTCATGTATGTGAGGACAAGGTGATTGCTCCTTTATGAATCATCAAGTGGAGGAACATTGTAATGTAAACCAAGATTCCATTGCTCACAACACTAGGAGCAAAAGAAGAGCTATTGAAGATGCTACCCCTCCTCCTCCCAATCATGCCTCAACTTCAAATGCAATAACTCATGAGAAATTAGTAAATGATCAATAAAATACTTCTCAGCAGCAAAGGCAAAATAATGGCAGAAAAGATGTAAGTGATCCTTAGGTTGCTCCATCTCAACCTCCTACAAATACAGCTCCCAAGGCTTCTACCAAAGTACCTACTACACCATTCAGTGTGGTAGAACAAATGAAGAAGAAAAATGTGAATATTTCCGTGTGGGATTTTGTTGCTACTATACCCATGCAAAAGAGGTTGTTGCAATAAGAATTGGAAAGTATTGAACCAAAGGATCAGCCACCCAGCATGGAAAGTGCCACAAGCCTAGTACAGCCATCAAGGGAGGAAGAAACAAATAAAAAGGTTAGACCCCCTCCATTTTATGTTTCTCTAATTATAGGGGATAAACTAGTCCACAATTACATGATTGATTCAAGGGCTAGAAGTTCAGTGATGCCTAGGTGTGTTGCTGATACTTTGGGAATGAAATATGAGCCCATTGTTAGAGATGTATTATAGTTGGATGGTAGTACTATCAAGACTATAGGGATCATTAGGAATGTGGAAATGGCCCTACATGCATGCCCTAGTTGTACTGTAACTCAAGATATATTCATTGCTGAAGTCAAGCCACATTTTGCCATCTGTCTGTCAAGAGACATCAGTACCAAAATAGGTGGTTACCTATCTTCTAAGTCATCATATATGTTTTTTAGAACAAAATATGGGACCTAAGCTTCAATTAGAGTAGAGCCTCTAGCCCTCCATCATATTGAACCTTACACCCCTAATCTCATCAACATGAACTGCACTATCCTAGAAATGGATGAGAATGACATAATGCATGAGCCTACTACTTCCCTAGTAGAGATACTTGATTTTCTCTTTGATGAATGTGCTAATGCATATCAATTTGATCTTATGTTAGAAACCCTTGAGACAGGCCTTAGTACATATTGTATATTAGAGAAGGATGCTCTAGTTCCCAATCTTGTGGAGACTAAAGAAGATGTGAGTGGGATATGGAGTATGTACTTTGATGGATCAAGGAATAAGAATGGATTAGAAGCTAGTGTGATGTTGATTTCTCCTACACAAGTAAGGTAATACTTCTCCTTTAGGCTCCAGTTTAGTTGCACTAATAATATGGCCGAGTATGAATCCTTGATTCAGGGTCTCCTAATTTCTTAGAAGAGAGGAATTCAAGCCTCAAGTGTATATGGAGATAGTGAGTTGGTGGTTAATCAAGTGAGAAATTAGAATATCACCAAGAATGGTTTGCTCAAGTCTTATAAACATAGGGTATGGGATTTTTTTGAGGGTTTCAATGCATTTAATATTCAAAGCATCCTTAGAAAAGAAAATAGACATGATGATAGACTTGCAGCAATAGGTGCATCTCATGATGTGCTAGAGAATCTTGAGGAGAAGAAGAAGCAAAAAATCAAAATGGTAGTAAGGCCTACCATCCCTAACAACAAAATCCATTGGCAAGTGTTTGAATCTAATGAACAAATTGTAAGCTTCTTGTAGAATGAAGTAGAATTTTCAAATAGAAACCAGTCAAGACTGCAAGATCAATATGGTGATCAAATCATTAATCTCAGTTCCAACAAATTGCCTAAGGGTCTCATTACCTCAGAGAGTGTTTTCAATCCGGATGACCAAGCAAGAAGAAGATTCATGAACTTAGTTATTGAAAAAGATGATCATATCCCAGTCATGGTTGCTGATGGAAAATCCTTAAACATGGGGAAGGTATGTTCTAAGATTGAGCAAGAAAGTTTTAATCATCTATGTCAAGAATTTAATGATATATTTGCCTGGAAATATGATGATTTAAAGGGTTTTGACCCAAGGTTGTTTCATCATACCATAGATTTTATTAATAATGTTAAACCAGTAAGACAGAAATAGAGGCCAGTAAATCCCAAGATTGAACCCTTAATCAGAAAAGAGCTATCCAAATTAATCAAGGCCAATATAATTTTCCCCATCAAGCACTCATCATTGGTAGCGAATCTTGTCCCTGTTAGGAAGAAGAATGGAGAAATTAGATTGTGTGTGGACTTTAGGGACCTTAACCAAGCTTCCCTTAAAGATCACCATCCTCTCCCTTCCATGGAGCAGATTTTTTCCAAGGTTAGTGGTTCAAAGAGGTTTTCATTTCTTGATGGGTTTTCTAGCTACAATCAAGTACTAGTCAAAGAGTCTGATAGGTACAGGACTACATTTACCACCAAATGGGGTACCTATGCTTATTGTAAAATGCCATTTGGACTAACTAATGCAGGTGCTACATTTCAGAAGGCAATGGAGATGGCCTTCAAAAGTATGATTGAAAAGTTTGTATTAGTTTACCTCGATGATATCACAATGTATTCAAAGAATGTAGAAGATCATTTTGATCATTTAAGATAGGTGTTCTCAAGGTGTAGAGAGTTTGGGATATCCCTTAACCCAAACAAGTGTGTCTTTGCTACCAATCAAGGAAAATTATTAGGACACATTGTATCTAAGGATGGTTTAACCAATGATCCAGGAAGAACAAAAGCAATATTTTCTCTCCCTCTTCCTAAACATAAGAAAGGGTTGTAAAGTTTCATTGGTAGGACAAATTTTGTGAGAAGATTTATCCCTAATCTTGCTACCATGGTAAAACCCCTTATAGTTATGCTCAAGAAAAGTATGGTCTTTGCATGGACCAAGGAAGGGAAGGAAATTTTTGAAGAGATCAAGGTAGCCATAGCCTTGACCCCCACTCTCATTAATGCAAACTTTGAAAAGGATTTCATCCTTTATACACTAGGTGGTGAGTCAAGTATTTCTGTTGTCTTGACTCAAACAAATGATAAAGATGAAGAGCATCCCATAGCCTTCTTTAGTGAAGGGCTTAAAGAGTATGCAGACAAATACATCTATGTAGAAAAGCAAGCCCTTGCAGTCATTAGAGCTTTAAAGAAATTTAGACACCTCTTATATCAAAATAAGATTCATTTGTTAGTACCCCATGCTAGTGTGAAAGATTTCCTTTTGAGCAAAGATATTAATGAGAAGAGAGCTAGTTGGATTACAAAAGTAATGGAATATGATGTTGACATCTAGATCACTAAGCTAGTAACAGGGAAAGGGTTGTGTAAACAGATGATATCATCTAAGGAATCAGATGAGGAAGTTGTTATGATACTAATAGAGGAACAAGAGATAAGAAATGATGACCCAAGGAATTGGATGGATGATATGAAGAATTTCTTATAAGGAAATGGATACCCTCAAGGATTAGAAAGAACTAAAAGGAGACAATATAGATTACAATCAATTCCTTATGTTATAGTTGATGGTATCCTTTTCAGGAAAGATTTTAATGGAGCCCTATTAAGATGCATTGACATAGACCAAGGTAAAAGAATGATCAAACAGCTTCATGATGGTCCTGATGGTGGTCACTTCTCAGCAAGGACAACTACAATGAAGGTTATGAGGGATGGTTACTACTAGCCATCCCTATTCCATGATTGTCATAGGTATGTGAGGAAATGTGAAAGATGTGCCTTCTTTTCTGGTAAGCAAAAGCTTGCAGCACTTCCTCTTCATCCTATTCAGGTGGACCAGCCTTTTGCTCAATGGGGATTGGATTTCATAGGCCCTATTAATCCTCCTTCTAGTTCTGGTCACAAATGGATTATAGCTACTACAGATTACTTCACTGGATGGATAGAGGTGGTTGCATTGAAGGATGCCAAAGAATCTTTAGTTTTTGAGTTCCTTGATGGAATTGTGACTAGGTTTGGTGCCCCTTCAACCATTATTTTAGATAATACAAAATCTTTTGTAGGAGCTCAAATTTGTGCATGGGTAGTTGACCATAATATCTACTTAAACACCTCCTTAAACTACTATCCTCAAGGAAATGGTTTGGCTGAGTCATCCAACAAAAACTTGATTAGGATTATGAAAAGAACTATAGAGGATAACCAGAGGTGTTGGCACCAAAAGTTGAGGACTACATTGTGGGCTGATAGAATAACACCTAAGAGGTCAATAGGGAATTCACCATTTATGTTGGTATATGATAGAGAAGCAAGGCTTTCAATTTCATTAGAATTCCCATCCCTAGAACTAGCTCACTAGCTAGAGCTAATTGAAGATGATGCCATGATAGTAAGAATGGCAGAGCTGATGGAGCTAGAAGAGAAAAGAGGTCAGGCCATGCAAACCCTAGAAACACATCAGTAGTAGGTGAAAAGGAGCTTTGACAAGAAGGTTAGGGTCAGAACCTTCAGAGAGGGTGATCTGGTTTTGAAATGGGATGTAGATAGGGAAAAACCAGGGAGACACTCAAATTTGATGCACTATGGAGTGGTCCCTATCTGATTGTTAGTTGCAAACAGGCTAATGCTTTTCAACTAAGTAGGCTTGATGGTGAATTTTTTCCTATCCTAGTCAATGGGATATATCTCAAACCATGTCTTTGATAGGACTTCAAGTTTCATGTACATATGTAGCTTAGTTTTCTTTCTATTGGTTTTTTGCTTTCCAAGAAGTGCATGAGCATAGGTTTCTCTCTGTGAGATAGCCAATTTTTTTGAAGTTTTGAAGGTTGCAGAAGGTTTTTGGTCTCTGGTTCTAGTTGTAGAGACAAAGGGAAAACTTTTATGGTTTTTTTCCAAAGATGTAGGGTTAGGGTTTCACAGTGTGCTGATTAAAGTCTTTTGCAACTCTATAGTCCAATGGATGCATAAGGTCACTGGTCACATGCATAGTTGGCTTGTGTCCCCTCTGAGTCGCCAAAAATGTTACCTATTTTTGCCCCCCCCCCCCCACCAAAATTTGAATTCAAACATC